>BMAT01011785.1:75100-85869 GCA_019649035.1 Elysia marginata | reverse complement strand
ACGCTGCCTACTTGTCCAAACCAGCGAGGCTGTCTGGTCGCGTTGCTAGAGAAAGACACCAGAAAGGTCTTTAGAATGAATAAAAATTTTGTTTTTTTCTTGAGTTGCTGCCTCAATTACATATATTGGAGAAAAATTCATAGCAGATCTATTCTTGCAGAGAGAAAGTAATAAAGTAAGAAAGTAATAAGGTTTGAAGAAAATTTTCAGTTGCAGTGGTTTATTGCAAAAGGATTTTATTTGTGTGTTTTTATAATGACAACATCTTGAAGAATACAAATTCAACCAAGAAATATTGCAAAGCGTGGACATAAAAAGGACACTCTCTATGTACAGCTAATCAATAGAAAAATGTGTTAAAAACCCAAGGAAGTTCTAGAAACCTGATGCAGTTTGCAGTAGATGGAATAAAATAGGGCGAAACAGGAAGGTGGAGACTAACCAGGACCCGCACTCTTACTCATATTAAAAAAAAAAAATGAAAATCTGAAGAAAAAGAATAATGGAGAGCCATGAATGCCGACCTTATTGATCATCATAGAGCCAAAGTATTAATTATCATTGGATATTAGAGATATGGATAAAAACTTGGATTGGTAAAGTCAGAATAAAAAAAAAATAAGAAACAACCTTTCTCAAACACTGTAATAAAACATGAACAAAGTGCATGAATGCTCATGAGATTTTGTTACCAACCTGTTCGTTAAACCTAGATCCTGGTACCCTATATAATTCTGTCAAATGCTTTTCTTTGCTTTCTATAAGCCTCACTCAAATTTTCTATGTCATTTGCTTTTTTGTGTAATAACATTCCAAAACGCTTGCAATTGTCTATCACCTATTGTTTAGCTTTGTTCCAATAATTACATTAGGACGTTTCAAAAAATATTATTTCACTTGGCGTTAAGAAAAGTATTAATACATCCAAAAACGTCAGTTTGAGCTTTGAGAAAAAACATCATTTCATCTTAGGTAATTTTTTTTTTTTATTTTCCAGGAAGCTCTCAGGTTGTTTCCATCTGTCCCCATGTTTGCCAGATCTGCTGCTGAAGATATGCAACTTGGTATGATTGGTGCTAAAAGTAGATTGGAATAGCTTTTTGTCTTTTAAAAATTTAATAATTTGTTCTCCATTTATTTTTTTTATTTGAAATGACAACTTTATGATGAAAAATTTTTTTAGAATAAGTTATGTTTGTAATCCACTGGAAAAGATTTGACTCCGTTTATTCATTAGAATCTATTAAACGATTTCTTTGATATCTAACTCCCCTTGGACATATGTTGATATGCAGTGGAAATCTTTAAAACCGAAGTCTCATAATTTTAAGTTTTCTAAAAGTGGGGTTTCTTTTTCCTCTTTGCCTTGTAAGATTTAATCTCTGAATTCAAAGTTATTGGGGGACAGTTCTCGCAAATAGAAGTTTATACTTCGGCCTTTTGAAGATTTTTTTTTCTGTTCCCTAGCAGTTTCACTTCTTCAAATCATTTAAAGCTTATGAGAAGTAGTCACCTAGTTGTCCACCTCTACTAATGAGATTCCTGTTGTCATCAGATGTTTAAGTCTTCCCTTCTCATCATATGTAAAAAAAAAATTACCTGATTTTTGTGAATTTTGTTTATGAGTGACCCTTTCTTTGTACTTCATTCAGAACTGTTTTGTTTTATTTCCTTGCCCTTTATGATATTTGGAGTAATTTTCTCAAGAAACATATACATCTGTGTTGCCTCCAATATTTTCTGGGTCTGTTTTAAGATCATCAACGCTGTTATTCTTCTGCTTACTGACTTTGCCTGACCATCAGAACATGCCATTATTCTTCTGTTTACTGATATTGTCTGAATATCGTGTTCTGATGGCAGTCTGGACGATGCAACGGCAGTTTGGCCAGCTGTGACTATCTGTCCTGATAAATTTGACTCCTACATTCCAATCCTTATCAATTAATGCATGAAATTTAATCATCTTAGATCTTTCATTGAGAGGGGTTTTATTTATTTTTATTTAGGTAAGCTTTCTTTAAATTCATAATAATCATTATTGTTATCATTTTTGCTTTAATTATGAGAGAAAATTTCATATTTTAGGAGAATACACCATCCCCAAAGACACAACAGTAGTGCTCCTCACAACAGCCTTGCATCGGGACCCTGAAGTTTTTCCCAACCCTGAGGAATTTGACCCAGAGAGGTTTTTGCTAGAAAATAGCCGCAACAGACATCCATACAGTTATGTCCCATTTTCTGCTGGCCCAAGGAATTGTATAGGTAAGCAATGATGTGACCAGAGGTGTCTTTGAAACAAGTGATTTGTTTTTTAGTTCTTACATTAGTAAAGGTAACCATAGAGCATTTAAGCTTTCCCTCCCATTTTTTGGCTTTATAGGTATAATTAAATAATTAGACAGAAAAAGGGAGTTCAATTTACTCAATAAACACAGTAATGGAATCACAAAAAGTAAGAAAAAGTGCTTTAAATTTTATCTTGCGTTGTCATACCTCTTATTCTTTTTTATATAGGCACTGAAAAAAGAATGCATACATCATACTTGCTTCCTGTAATAGAGTAAAGTCAAAATTGTATTGGCCTTAAATTAAAAAAAAATAAAAAATACTATTTTCAAACTCAGGCCAGAAGTTTGCCCTACTTGAGGAGAAGACAGTCTTGTGTCATTTGTTCCGAGCATTTACAGTGAAGTCTTGCCAGACAAGAGAGGAACTCAGACCAGTTGGGGACCTCATTCTGCGCCCAGAGAATGGGATCATTATTGAACTTCATCCAAGAGCATGAATCACATTAAGAACAAATGAATCTGCTTTTTTCTTCTTGAAGGGAGCATTTAAACAAAGAACATGGCTAGGCATTGCAGTATCTGCGAGAAGTGTCATCTAAATGTGTCACTACCTTGAAAACTAAACTTAATATTAAATACTTTTGTTCCACAAATTTTTTAAAGCTACTTTGTCTATTGTAGACTAAAGATAATCTACCATCATATCATTTCAAACGTGATTTTCCATCATAAATGGAATGTATTCCATTTTTTTCCTCAATCTGTAAATGTAATAAATATAAAGATTTTTAATTATTTTACAAACCATGAGTATATATCACAAATAGAAAAAAAATTACTTGGACTGATAGGGTTAAGATGCATATTTGTTGGACAGAGAGACTACTATCTTAATCATTGAGATTCCATCTTGATATTTTTCAATGTGTGCTTGAATAATTCATTACTATTTTATTACATATAGAGCCTCAAAATATTTAAGACTACTTTTTTGCAGTTTTCAAGATTTTTGTTGTGATTGAAATACCGTTCATTTGTTGCATATATAATTTTTGCTTTGAAGAAAAATCAAAATGGGATATTTAAGAGCTGAGAAAAAGCATAAAGTGGCGTAACAAACTAACATTAATTTTATGTAAATCAAGGATGGTTGTGACAGACCTCTGTGCAAGTAAATTTGTTTTTAAATTATATACAAACCTTTGTTATATTCAGTGATATTATGATATTATTTTATTAACTGTAAACATTAAGAGATGAAAAATTGTTTCAATTTATAATTCATTATGATTTTGTCAACATAAAATATTCATTAAAAATATTGCAAGGCAAGGCAAGAAAGCATTTCTTTACATTTAATTACATTTAGAAGGTCTACTTATCTTCTGATAAACAAAATGTATTTGTATTTAACTGGCACAATTTGAAAAACACACTGTTGCTAAAAATGGCTGTAAGTCTTTAAAATTGAGATTGAAAAAGAAATGATATTTTAAATTATGTTTTTGCGGCTTCACCCTTAAAAGAAGCTTTTATGTAAATATCAAATTTTATTAAAGTAATGTGTCAGTATATGTAAATTAATATCCCTATTCATGTTCTTTTAAAATGTAAATTTCATTTTTTGGGTTATATTCTTTAAGTAGTTCATAAAAAAAATTTTAATTCTTTATGATTGTAATTTTACAATACAGAATAGACTCTATAATCTTCGAATCAAAATTATCACTATCAGTCTTTGAAGTTTTAAAATATATGGGTCTAGATTTTGTCTTTACCTCTATGGACAAATTAGAGTAATGGGGTAACTTTTAAGAGCAGAATTTAAATCAATACTTTGTTAGTCGACATATCAAGCTAAGCTGGAACCTGATCTAGACCAATATTTTTTACTTGTGCCCTATACATGTACTTGCCTACAGGATCTTCAGGCTGCTTAATTTCAAAATAGTTTTTACAATAAGAGTATTATAAATGTCTGTAAATTTGGTACTATAGAATTAATGTGATTCATTTTCAAACTTTGTCTTTGAAAATTCGGTAAGTATAATCCTTGGCAATGTTTTATTTTGTACTTAAACATGGATTATACCTATACTATAATCAAAACTATTGATTTACTGTCATTTTCAGTTATCTTTAAAATCAAATGCTGGCTCAGGGGACATTTCTAGGAGTTTTACATTTGGCATTTACATATGTATAACTATAAGTATAACTTTGTCAATTCATCTTTTAAATAAATACCTCTTATCTACATCAAATGAGTTGTACGGTTTTTTGTATTACTACAATATGTGGTCTGTTCAATTTTAACTGTTTTGGAAGAAATCTGATTGACGTATACACATGACATGTCTCAGGTAAAGCAAATGAGTTGGAAGCTGGAAATTGCTTTTTTTATGAGAAGAGGTCATTTGAAATTAAAGTAAAATTTTTTTCTTCTTTTTGCCTCTATTTTACATAGGTGTCCTTTTATAATTTTCAAAAAAGAGACACTTTTTGTTGTTACTCTCGCTTGCAGACATTTTAACCGCCAAAGTTGGGAGCTGTTTGAGGGGAGTCCAGGGGCTTGCTTCCTCGGAAATTTATGAAAATTACACAGCAAAAGAAGCTATCTTACTTTTAGAGCATCTGGACAGTGATTTGCTATGTATTTCATCTTTGAATATAATCATCATTAAAAGACCCTTGAAAGACTTTCATATTAGAAAAAATTGGAAACTCTAAAAACTTTCATCAGTTTGATCTTCAACCCTGAAAATTCATTATCTCTTCAGACACTTTAGTATCATTAAAACAGTTAAAACCGATCAAAATACTTAATCCTACAGTACATGTTATTTCCACTGAAAGGTAGCAGTGCCATCTTAATTGAATAAAGCATACAGCCCCAGCATCATACATTATGTTCATGATTGTATCTTTATCATATGATCAGAACCCAAGACCTGATTACTTATATAGAAAGAAGTCTCATGAGCTTTTTGATAATTTCCTTAACCGATTGTTTTGTTTGAGAGATCTGGGCCTAGATCTAAATCTAACTGCTTTGAAAAAAACCTAATCAACTTCCTTTAAAAACTGCTCTGTATGATCCGGACTAGATGATAGAGTTAAGGGAAAAAAAACTAGGTACTGCCAACTGCATTCGATCAGGAGTCCACATTCCAGCCACATTTAGATTGTAATCACTATTCCAATATCAGGCAAGATGTAGCATAGAATTCAGGATTTTATGGCTTTCAGTTTTTGCTTAACCCCTTCACTGCTACAAAAATTGTGCAGCTGTGTGCTAAGTAAATTCCTAAGGAAGCACTGACGCACAGGTCATTTCACTAATTTTGCTCTATATCTGTAACTGTAAGAAATAGATCCCTAAAACCCTATATCAAATTAATCATTAAGAAACAGAGAGTGCAACCACACTAAACCAAAGCACGCGTCACGGCAGATGTAGTCAGCTGGCCTGGACTTGACCTTCACAGCACAGACTGTGTGTGTTTAAAGTCGGCTGATGGATATTCTTCGTACAAAAGTATAGTCGGGATTGGCTATTTTTGGTTCCACGAAGCTTTGACCTTTCTGATGATACTACATGTAATTACTATTTTTGTCCACTGAAAGCAAGGATTGGTTATCTGGTAGGCGAAATAAAACTTGGTTTATAGTGCACATACAGTGTACATTCACAGCGCATTAGACCCCTGGGGCAGTAGCACGTACAGCGTATGTACACAGAGCAGTCAAGTGGTCAAAAACATCTGCAATCTTTTTTTTTTCAAGAAAAATTAAAACTTAGATTAAAATTGATGTTAGAAACTTATGTTAGAATACAAGCTCCATCTTTACAGTAGACCTAGATAGCTCCATTTACTGGATCAAGTGTGAAGTTTTGCAATATGGCCTACCATTAGCTTAGCCTAGATTAAGTTCAGCTCTATCTTGCTTGACTAGATTTAGTCGAGCTGTAGAATTAAAACCTAGGAAACCATATGCATATTTTTTCAGATCCTGGAGGAGTTTTTTAAAAAGCTTATATACTAAGCCTAAGAAAGCTTGATTATAGCGCCCTTTATGGTAGATTGAGTAAATAAATGTGCCCATTGTTTGCTCCTTTGTAGATTACGATTACTAAGCTTATTGTCTTTTCAGTAATTGGATCATCCATTTACATCTTTTACAAAATGGGAAGATAAAAGAGTTGTCGCTCCCTACAAAATTATGGGCTAGCTCATTACCAATTTCCTAGCGCAAGTTCATTACCAACTGTTTAGCGCAAGTTTAACAATTCCCATAGAACTCATCCATTGCTTATACTTATAAAATCAGTATAAGGTCTTTGGTAAAAATAGAAAAAAAATGTTAAAATTGTAATGGTTGTTTTATTTTTAATACCGTTGATACATGCACCTGATATAAAAAAAAGGTATGATGAGACCACACTTTCTGCCCTGCCATTTGAAACTATTAGAAATGCTAGGCTTTGGAATGGTATATCCTCGGTAGACTAATAACTACTTTTAGTACTTATTCATGTGTTGTAGATAGCCAATAATTTTCAACAGGCTCGCTAAAAAAAAAAAAAATCAGCAAAAAAAAAACAAGACCCGAAGCAAGTAAAGTTGGAGTTCATATGAACTTGCCTAGCTCACTAGTCGATACTGCTAGTGCTATTGGCCTAGCCCTAGATTTTCCAAGAAACACTCCCTTACATAAATTTACTGGGTTACCAGGTCATACCAGCTTTGTTTTCTTGTCTCCTTCATTGCTAGGCCGCTGTAGCCTACGGGCTACCTTTGGTAGACCGTAGGCATTACTGCCTGATTTATATAAAAAAAACTACAAATAAATAAAGTATATGTATTTGTTATATATCATGGTATCTAGTAATATACTAATATCAATCTCCATGTAAATCTTACAAAAATTGTGAATCTGCCCTCACTTGTGCTCATTTGAAAACAAAATGTGGTGTTTTTTTTCAGCACCAAGCAAATTTATATAAATATAATTTAAAAACTCTTAAATTTCTAATTCCACTACATTTAATTTATAATTTACTCTTGTGAAATCGAATTCAACTAAACAAATTTATTATCTACCCTGAGGATATATACAACCAAAATATTAAGTTATACACCCAAAACATTTATTTACCAAGGGATATTTATTTCTTCCATTATGTGCAAAAATTTGAATAATAAACAGCCTATAAAATATTGATAAACGCTTTTCACAAAAATTTAAATCGTATTGATGGGCAAATTATCAAATACAAGCTCAGTTGTAGGATACCAATTTTTTAAATGAGATTTGAGTTTTAATGTGGTCACTAAAAGATAATTATGGTTTCCATGGCAAACCATGTGCAGTATATGACGAAAACGTTTTTTTGTCTATTGATATAGTTCAATAATTATGTATATTGAAAACGCCATGGGGGAACTTCGAATTATTTGTATTTTAACTTACCAGTATAGATTATAAAAGAGAAGTGAGATTGGTGATGTAAGTATAGTTCAAATTAAACAAGTAAGTCTACTTCAATTTTCCAAGTTAAATTTACTAGGACTAGACTGTATTATTGCAACTCAAGCAATATTTTCAAGCAGAAAAAATAGATGTTTTAGATCGTCAGGAAAAAGTCTTTTCCTGCTCCATTTGGCCTACGTCACTTTCCCTCCCACCAACCCATATGGTTTTAAGCTACAGATATTGTACTTTGATTGCCCCTGGCAGAAATGTTGGCAGGCTTAAGTTAACAGGTTTGACTCAAATCAATTTGCGGGAACTTGAAAGAAATCGACCTATAAGAAGAAAGGCTTTACCTAAATGATGTGGTGCTGTTTGAAAGATGTTCATGCCTCTATGTTGATGCCTAGATAAAATGATGTTAACTTAGCAAGTCAGTCATTGAGTCAATGTTATAGACAAGTTCTTTTATTGATGATTATCTTTATTACATTTATACACAATTATATAAGGCATAAAAGAAACTTTATTAGTATGCATCATACATGTAATGAAAGTCAATTTTAAACAGCATTTGAATTTCTGATATTACCAACAACAGTTTTCCGTTATTAAAAAAAGGCCCCGATAATAAAATTACCATAATATGATATCTATGAGTTGGAATGTGCATTTATTCAGAATATGCACTGATATTTAATTCTTTTTTTTAAATAACCTTCCTTCTTAAATCTGGATCACTATCCATGAACACCATTTTGAGATAATACACTGTATGTTTGTGTTATGTTTCAACAAAACAACATAATAAACATTAGTGTGATAAAGTAGAAACTGCTGCTAGGCAGTGGAATTGTCAGTTTCAAAAATTATAAATTCACATCATCACTCTCCCTATTGCCCTTCATCAAGCTGTACTTGCTCATGATTACAAATCTGAAAACAATGAAAAAAATCAGTCATAACTCTTCAATATAATATTATAATAAAAGTGAAATTTCATTCAACCTAACATAACACACAGCTTTCCTACTCATAGTCTTAATATTTAAAGTTTTTTTTTCTTTTTTTTTTCGTTTATTGTCAAATATTCTTTGAAAAAGTCACACACATAGGGGCATAAGGTTTGGGAAAGTCATCAATTTAAAGGCAACACTGCTAGGCCCTGGTGTTCAATTATCACCCAGAGTGTTTTAAATGGTCATTCATTCCTTCTATTTATTAAAGGTTATAACAATGCTATAATCTTCACACTGACTGACCAGTTCAGCCCATTCCCTGCAATTCATCAAATAAATTCTTAGTAGGCCAAAACAGTCATAAAGAAAAATAATGTACAATGGTTGTTTTAGTAAGAAAAGTAATGTCCAATGACTGTTTTAACTAAGGAAGTACATGTACAAGTGAGTTAAATGGATACAATGAAAGAAAGAGAGGCAAAAAATTTTTCGTTACTAAAAACTGAATAAGTTGTTTGGACATTTTTAGGGGATGGAAAATTGGCAGGGATGCCATTCAAATTCTTTGAAAACAACTGAAAATTTGGGAAATATTCCAAAAAAAAAAAAAAAAAAAATATATATATATAGATAAATATACAACATGACATTTAGGGCTGTCACTGTTCGTAGGGTCATTCTGGTTCAAATTTGTCTGTTCATTTAGTTTCTCAGGCTTAAAAAGCGAGAAATAACTCAGAAGTGGCACCTGAGAATTAAATTTAACCTTGTTTACCACAAAATCCACAAATCTGAGCTTTGATTTTGCTACAAACACAACCAGAGTTTTAATATACTACACTGTAGTCAATGTTCTTGTAACTGGTAATTTATGGAACTATCTAAAATAAAACAAATGATATGTGATAGTACTACTAATTTCTCTCTCTACATATATAATCTCTCTTGCTTTAAGGCTTCTGTCTCCCTTGTGAGTTATCTTATAAATGTTTGTCTTTTTGTTCTTGTTTTCATGCCAAACACAAAATTGCATTGCTCAGAGTGTTTAAGAATAAAAAAAAGGTCTACGAGTTTACAAGTACATGTAGCACAGTAGCAACGAGGTTTTTTCGCCATAAATCAGCTCACTAAAAAATCAAACCCATCGAAAAGTGAAAATCTGCATAAATGATGAAACAAAATATAGACTGTCTAACCCCCAGATTCTTTGTGAATGGGGTGATTCCTAGTGCATACACAACACACAATGTACGTTTCATGGCTTAGATATACAGTGGATCCCCTGAAAAGAGACCTGGAAAAATATCAGTAAAAACAGGTCTTATTATAAGATGGGGGTCTCAGTTCAGAGATTAAATAACTATAGGTTCTCATATAAGCGGACATCCTCAAATTTAAAGTAACATAAGAGGGGTAGTCTTTATTGATAGGTTCCACTGTATCTCTATCCTGAAATGGTGTATGACCTAAATCCTAAGCCAGTCTGATGTAAGGTGCCTGCCTTTACTCCTACCCTCCTAAACTTGCTCAAACTGCCCATCTGGTGCTTTAACAAAAACACCAATGCACTAGGCCCTGCTGTGTCTAGACTTGTTGATTCAACATTAAAATTAGGAGCACTTAAATGCTCATCACTTACCTGTGGATAGATATGCTGTGCCAACTTGTGAGACGTTAAACCACAAAAGAGTTTAGTCAGCCATTGGCTAAACATCTGGCAAATTTAGTTTTGCAAACATTTTGGTACTTTAATTGCGAAAAATTGCACAATAGTCTACAGGGCTTATTAACGACCTAGGTTTTAGACAGCTTTCATACATTAAGTCAGAGGTTCAGACACTTGTATTTAGAAGAAAAAAAGAGGGTCATAAAACAGTTCTTTGAAATATATTTTTTAAGTTTTGCAACAATCGAGGTCCACTGTACTCAAATTAACTTGTATGAATTCTATACCTAAGTTCAAATCCCCTAAAATTTTGAATTGCATACAAAGTTAAAATCAAACAAGACGATTTGGTGCTCAAATGGCATCACTATGTCA
>BMAT01011785.1:25050-40333 GCA_019649035.1 Elysia marginata | reverse complement strand
GCCGCACGCACACACACATTAAAATTCCGCAAGCGTCGTTTCTGGCATGTTTATGTTTCATTCATTCGGTGGCCTTGATGATTCAAATTCCAGTCAGCTAAGCTTGAAGTTCACGTTTCTAGTTAATAGTCTGTATCTACTACCATATGTTATGGCAGTTAATTTGATGGATTTGATGTCTCATTTTTTCTCTAGTTAAGATCTCCTTGCTTACTCAAAGGCCAAAATTTAGGGAAGTCCCTGCCATTGGTATCTGCCATCTAGGGAGTAATCATGGTTGTACGATCTCATGAGCTGTCATCTAGGCTGTAGTTTTATGAGGTATATAAACTTATTCACGTTTAGTGTACTAAACAGCTGCGCCTTGTGTAATAACAGCAACAGTCTCGCTCTCTCATCAAAGCTTTATTCAGTTGTTAAGGATCAATACAAATCCATACATCTAAGCGTCTCCATTTTTCTTCTCAAGTATGGCCATCTGATTGACCCATGCTGTTGGTTTCACAACAGATTCTAGAATAGTGAATACTCCTCTCAGTGACTATTCTTTTTGTACTGTATGCTGCTTGAACAGTGAAAATGGAATTTTTCTGCTGGGTTTTACTTCTGAATCAACACTCAATGATGCTGTTCCCAGCATGCCAATTCTTCTTCTATTTTTAGATTTGCAGGTGACTTACAGCGCACAAAAACCTTTTTTTGAATATGTCTTATATTCCTCTTCTTAGATGTAATTTACTAAGCATGGAACTCTTACGGTGTCCAACTATGTTTACAAAAAGGCACACAAATGCTGGCAGCGTGCAGGCTTTGTTATTGAGTTTAAAAGCGCACAAGACTGCAAGCATTATAGTTTATTATTAGTTATTTTCTAAAATATTTTTAATACCTATAGGACAATTAAAAAAAATTTATATTAGCCAAACTTGCCCAAAGGCTAAATTGATTAAGAGATATGTTTAAACAGCATAGTTTTGTGTTGAAACACCATGCACATGCATATATGTCTAGCTAACATTGGCCCTTGGGCCCCAAATAGTATCATTACTTGTGAGTGGGTTCTTTAATACTATATTAGGAGCTTGGACTTTTGTATAGGTATATTTTATAAATCTTCTGGAATCGCTTTAGACTTACGAAGTATAAAACTGACATTTTTTCTTAAACATATTTCTTATAAAAATTGTTATAAAGTTAATATTTTTTTGTGTACTCATTGAATAAGACATGTCATGTTAAATTCAATTAGAAATTTTATATATGAATAGATAAATGTTTTAAGGTTTTCCATGTTCTTACTTACTTCTGCTTAAACAAATTTTATTAAATGTGCAGCTAGATCATGAGCCTGAGAGTTTTTTAAATATCTTATTTCACACCAAGACTAATTAAAATTGTTTAGATTATAAAGGTTTTGTTAGATCTAATTTATAATCTAAAAACTTTAGATAAGAGTGTACTGAGTCTGGTGATGAATTAGGTGATCAATTTAATACAATAGAGAAGTTACTTAAGAGAGTCTTAATTCACATACAAAGATATTGTGTCATTCCAAATCTAGACACAGCAGTCAGCAAGCCTTTGAGGAGTCTCTTATCTGGAGAAATACTCTGGAAACTGCCCAAAGAGAGGATAGAGCTATCATGGACTATGGCAAAGCATTAGATGAAATGCTGACTTCCACCAAGAAACCAGAGGATGATTACTATTTTATACTCGGATGCGTTGAGAGTTCATCAGTGAGTTAATAAAATGATGTTAATTTAAGGTGTCGTCTCTGTATATGCCTGCTGTGAATCTTATTTTTTTAGGTCTGCCAAGTGGTTTATTTTTAAAGTTTGTAGTAAACTTTTTACATGATAAGTAGATAAGTGGACTATAGCTTATTGATCTCTTTATATGAAGTCTTGCAACCTGTCAAAGTGAACCCAATAATATATTTAATAATAATAGGTAATAATATCTAGATAAATTAATATAGCCCCTTTTACAACAAAATGAAGTCTCAAAGCACTTCACAAAATAAAAACTTCAAAATGTCTTTCATACAAGTTTACAAAACATGGATAACGTAGAGAATTGAAACTTATAAAATCAATTGAAAAATAAAAATAGATATATACATCCAAAACCATTGTCAAGATGTTTTATAAATTTAGAGTTATTAATTTCTCCTAATGACTGAGTTTTCAAACAAGTATATCTTTAGAACTCATTTAAATCTAGATAAAGATTCAGACTGTTAGACTAACAAAGGTAGACAGTAACAGTTCCAAACATCTGAGCTCTGGGATATAATAGCTCTGTCCCCATAGGTTTTCAATTTGATCGCAAATGTTACAATTTCCATATTCTAAGACAATATTTTGAACAATACAATTTTTTAGCGTAAAAATAGCATTCGTATATTTCATAAAAAATTTGTAGATGTGCGGTTCATTTTCAAAATAATGAAAAAGAAAGCCCCCGCTTTTATAAAAAGCTTTTTTTTTTAAACTCAAAAATGAGTTGCTGACATCTTACATACTTGGACTAGCCATGAGACACACGATATGTCCAATGTTTTGAAACGAGCATCCATGATAAGAAATCTGAGGTAAATTAATGCTCTCTTTGCATATTTAACTTTCATCCTCAAACCTTTTCAGGAGGAGCAAATCACAGCTGAGTATAAGGCTCGAGTGCTAGACTGTCACCCTGACAAACACCCTGACAATAAAGAAGCACGTGAGTGTTGGATTTTTGTAGACCCATCAATCAGTACTTTTACTGTCTAGTGCAGTGGTTGACCATTGATGCCTTGTCTCAAAATACTGAATTCTCAACTATGGATTATCAACCATATCAACCATTCCCTCATCCTGGAGGTCCTGTGAGCCCTCTTACTCTGGCCTCTACTTTTTGACATGTCTGGCTTGAGTGGCCTTACTATGAAACAAATCTCCAGCCAGCATAACTATCAAGGTCATAGAGAGACACAAGCCCCTCAACCACAGACAAGGTTGCAGTCTTATAAAAAACTTAACAAAGTTATCAACAAAAAAACAAAAAAAACCCCAAATAAAAACCCTTTTTTATTGTTCTGAAGTCAGCTTCGAACCTGCGACCAAGTTGAATATTACTTAGAAACCCAAAGGAAATGTTTTAAATGGATTTCTGTTAAATGTACTCAGGATTGTTGACTTCGTTTTGTTTATAGTCAATGATTCTGATCCACCTATAATCCCATTTTTTTGGGCCATAAAGACCCAAATTTTAAGCAGAGACTACTGTATTTGAATTGAATGAAGTTTAGTCCTTTTAAATTAAAGTTAATGTCCCAGTGGTCTATACAGGCTATAGAAGATTTTCCTGCTATTCCCTAGCCAATTCTTGCATTACTGACAATTTCTAAGATTTCTTGAAAAGCAGACTTATTTACTCTGTATGTCTCCACTAAAATATTTTCCGAAGTGTCTTTTCTTAAAAAATGATTAATATTCTCCTACTACAACTTACAACAAAGCTTTTGTTACAAAGTTATAAACTGCATAGTTTTTAATCTAGGTCCAGATCTGCCAGCTATTTAATTTCAAGCTAAGTTTTTCTTTTTATAATTAACAGTTTGGAACAAGGATTTAAACACAGTTTTCCTTATCAGTCTTATCTTTTTTAGATTCAGAATGATTTAGGTAAATCTTATGATTATCTATGCTGTTAAAAAATGTAACTTTATCTTTTAAAACTGTTATAACAAATGCAATTCTTTTTTTTAAACTCCCAGATGAGAAATTTGCCCAGTTGTCCAAAGCCAAAGATACACTATTGAACCCTGAGAAACGCAAAGATTATGACAAGTGGCGAGGCAGTGAAATTGCTATCCCATATGACACTTGGCGTTCAATGGCACATGTTAAGACAGTAAGTTGAAGAAGACACAATCCCTTGTTTTCCATCTCTGAATATTTGGTCAAGAATAAGTAAATTTAAATTCTAGGAAAATAAAAGCAAATACCTGCTATAGGTATTTAAGTATAGCCTTACATGGCTGGAACTCTCAAATGTGCATTGGTTAGAATTTTCCGCGGAAATCTGTTTCTTTCAATTTTTTTTTCATACAGGCTAGATTGTTCTAGTCTGAGCGTCAATTCTGATGGGGCATGCCATTTCAGAAACGGGTCAATCCATCCTTATTCCATCGTTGCTTATTAGTGGTCTTGCGAGAAAAAAAACTAGGCTTTTTGTGAAAAATGTAATAAAAAAAGGAAATTTTTTTCTAAGACTGATATTGAAGAGAGTGAAAAGAAAAAAAAAAGAATTCGATTCTATTTTTGTAGCATTGTTTACTACTTTTGCCTTGCTCTATTTTCTCTGTTTAGTCCATGCACTGGGGTGTACACAAACCGCAGACTGCAATCAATGATCTCCCTGGCGGTGTTCAAGCAAACCAAACAAGCCAAACCTGCATGGTCAAAAAGGAAGAAGATAGTGAAAATCTTCAACAGTTGAAAGAACAAATGAAATTCACACTTCGAGGTAAATTCTTGTTCTTTGTTAATGATTCAGTGTTTGCCTGTCACTCTTGCACTCTCTCTCCTCCTCTCTTCCTCCCATTTTAAATGACTTTTAGTTGCTTTTGTTTGGTGTCAGGATTAAGAAAATATGTAGTTTTTGTAAAATACTTGACATTTATTCTTATGAAAAAAGGTTTAAACCATTTTCTAGAGAGGTATTTATAGAGGGCTTTTAAAATCTTTACAAATTCTTATAACCCTACAGAAGTAAAGTCAAGCATTACATGCTTTTCTTACAGATAGGCAAATGTAATTTTTAGAGAGGGGAATAAAATACAGCATATCCTATGTCCGTTCAAAGCGTAAAAATCTGTAATGTGCGTCTTTTGGTCAAGCGCGCCTGCCATCACGAACTTCCTTAGGTCAAACCGGAAAAATCCTTAGCGCCTTTTGCTGACCTGAAAATGCCAAACCGTAATTTTCTGTGATCCCCCCATTACTCTAGTGTTAAAGGTACGGTATTTTACGCATTGGGCGCTCTTTGAGAGCGACCCCTTGCAAATTATTACGGTTTGATTGCTGTTCGGCGTGCACAATGATTATGCTTGTTTACGCTTTGGCTGTAAGTTCCACTACCAAGTGTTAGCATTTACTTGATTTAGTTTCACTATTTTAGTATCTCCTGCGTATTTTATTACTATTTGAGCTTACTTTAATTTTTCAATATTTACGCCTAACGCTGCTACTATGGAATCTAGTCAAGAATCGCCCAAGTAAGAAATTTTGTACCCGATAAAATGCCGACATTTTTCATTTCCTTATCATAAAATAAAATACATGTAGCTTTATTGCCGTTTTTAAAGGTAGATCCATATTTGTGTTAACACTATCATTGTATCTTTTACCAAAAAGAAAAAAAATTGTACTACGTTATACAACTGTATTTAGGGCAACCAAGCTTCATTTTCAATTAAAAACGAGTAGAAGATAGGTAATACCTGTGTGTGTCATTCCTTGATAATATTTATTATGACGTCTCGATATTAATGGTTTTTTTTTAAACTTCAATTGCCCATAATTAGTAGGATTCTTTTCTATCTTTTGCAAAGTATTTGCGCTTAAAGGATTGCTCTGACCTTCAACCCTCTTATAATTGATCATTTTGCCAAGGTGTTGCTAGCTCCTTGTACATCTGGTTTTAGGCCTATAAAAACATCGGCAGAAGGGAAACCCTTCTTCAACGGTGCTCCTATAGTTTTGGTCGAGAACAGTATCATGTCTTAACTATCTTCTGTATCCAACCTTTGACATGCCTCTTTAAGCTGTGGTCATCACATACACACACATAATATCAGTGATATTACTGATAAAGTAATTGAGCCATTGCCCCGCTGCTAAGGAGACAAAGCAGCTCTTTATAAACTTTGAGTCCAGACATCTGGTACAGAACACTGGGCTAACTTTCTGCATTTTCTTGCTCTTTTAAACGTGTCTGTGTATCGCGTTCAATCTGTCTACCCAGACACTAATAACCTTTGTCATCACAAGTCATGTCTCCTTCAACCAAATACTTGCTCTTTTTAAATGAATGTTCAATTTACTTTGTATTAACTCTATAACAATGGCCGGACGCTGTCAACGTCCAATGCACCATTTTGTATCCACGTTTGGACGCTGCCAGCGTCCGACGTAAAGTCATAACTAAGAGGGGGAGAAAGACGATGTACGAATAAAATTATGAAATAGTTTGACCCCAGAAGTTGATTATAGTAGATTGAACTTCCAAGAGAAGCTAAATTTAACTCTTTTGGCGATTTTTGCAGCAATCTAGAAGTTACAACCGCATATGTAGATCTAGGCTTTTTTCTACTGTCAAACTTTTCAGACAGCATTGCACTATAAATGTTCGACTTTTGCTTGTAAACCTAACTTTGAATTATCTATCGTTTATAGTTTTTATATGGGAAGTCCAAACAAATCAACAAAAACCTTAAAAATCCTGAACGTTCTGCGACAAATCATGCCGGCGCGTTCTGGCCAAGGAGGTGCATTACGCATTTTTACGGTTCGGTCGGATTGAGACTAAATTTTTCAGCATCGCTGAACGGACAAAGGATATATGCACTCTGCCAAGGTCGTTGCTTATTTAATTATCTTGTTCCATTTAATTTGGCTATTATGAAATAGAACTTCCATCTATGTAGACTTGTCTTAGGTCCAAGGCAAATAAGTCGGAAATATTAAATTATTTTTTTTTGGAGGAAATAACATTTAAAGGTCATTTTTCTTCCTTTTCTGTATATATGTTATAATCAACAAAATTTGAATACCTTTCCACAAAATGTTGATAATTTTTACAAATTTTGATTTGTAGATGCTTGGAAAAAATGTCTTCTTTATATAACAGCCATGCCTTAAAGGTGAAAGTTTCAACATCCGACTCATTCACCCAGGACATTAGATACATAATGTTCTATAAGTATAAGTGTGTTGTCTAAGTAGACAAAATTGCTGAAAAAGTGCTTTGTGTTACTTTGTTTTAAGTTATGACCCGGGCCAGGTTTTAAATGACCTATTTATTATTATTACAGATCACATAAAATATTTTAGTGATATTGCTTTATTGGAAACTGTTTTAGTTTTAGATTGTCACCAGGCATACATTTATTAGTTAATTCATTAAAAATTTTTTGTGTGCGTTTGCAGAAAATCCAAACCCAACAAGAATAAATGGCTGGGATAGAGACACCTCTAACCCCATGCTGCAGAAATTCAGGAATTATCAAATATGATGAGCTCTTTCTTGATGACTGCTGGAATATAAAGAAACAACAAAAACTTGAGGTCTTTCATTAAAGTTGATGTTCCTGCCCTTTGTAGAAAAAAGTCTGGTATTTCTGCAACTGTGATACAGAAGCGGGCATCTGTATTTACATGTATGACTAACTTTTCTCACTATCCAAGTGAATTCTGAATTTACTGTCTTAAAATTATGCACTGCCAATAATTGAGAGAAAAATTGCATCATAGTTTTGGGAAGAACAGGAAATGCCCTAATTTCTGAAAATAACTGATTTAAGTTCACATATTTTCATATTTGTGCATAAAGTTCAACTGATCCACTTTTTTAGTTGCAAGAGATGGATACCACTATTACCAGTACCAACAAAATATGACTCAACTCTCAATCTCATCCCAGTGTAGGACTTTGCATTTTTATTGGTTATTGGATATAAGTTGGCAATAATATATTTTAATGAGTGAGTCTATAACTGTTTTCAATTGTAACAGGCAGAGCATACCTTGGGGAGGATGCATGGTATCTTTTGTTGCTTTTCTTTTTTAATCCTTTTTATAAAATATATGACCCAACGTGGTGAAATCAGGCTTATGTCAAAATTTAGACATTTGGAGTTATTAGTATTATGAGGAAACTTTATATATATATGTACTTGAATCAGAAAAAAAAATCATTACTCCAACAACTTTACTAGAACCTGAGATATTTGAATTATAAGCTTGCGAAATAGACTTATCTAATAGTAATTTATGATTTTTAGCAGCCATTTCCTGGGTTTGACTCAGTTTGACATAAGCCTGATTTCACCATGTCACGTCACATATTGAAAGACTTTGCGTTGGGTAGGGAAAAGTAGCAAGACTTCATTATATTTCTGCTCTCTTTTAAGCTTGAATCTCTGAGAACTATTATGTGCCCTGCTCATCTTTATCACTGATATCCTTGTATTAGATCTAAGGTTGCGATTCTGGTTTGGCATTACTTGCTGATAAAGCAACATGTGACTGGCAGTCTCAGCACTTCTATTTTAAAGAGTTGCCTGTCATGGCATAGCTTGATTCTCATTGATAAACCTAATCGAATTTTGCTTCGTAATCGCAGCGCTTTTGAAAACTTATAATCTCATGTCTTTCTTTTCATACAACATATTGTATTTAGCCTATTGAAAATTTTAGGCTATCAGACGTTTTTTTTAAAATAAATTTTTGGGGTTAACTCATGATGTTCTTCCTTCAATCATGAGAGAAAATGTTTAACAGAAAGCTTATAGTTTTCCTTCGCACAGTCTCCTGGTACAAGGTAAATGCATGCACTGGTCTTTCTTTCAGCAAGCTTAAAAAAATCTAAAATTCTTATTGTAATATGGTAGTGCAATCTTATGTATAGCATGTTTTATCTGCAAGGCAGAAAAATAACCAGAGTATGGTTTGGCTAATTTAATGCTTGTTTTAAATGGGACTTGCAAGTACGATAAATTGAAGTCATAATTTAATGAATAATAGTTTTCTTCTTTATAATGATACAGTTACACTTGTAGGTCATTCCACTTATTTTGGGTAAATTCATTACAATGAAGGTAAACTTTCATTTTCAAGATATTTGCTACATAAATTTTGTGTGTGTTTCTGTCAGTAGAACTTTCATTACCATTTGAAGTGGCACAGCAGTCCTATGTTTTGTTTCCAAGATGTTTTAACATTTTTTGACACCAACCAAAGATAGAAATGTAATGCTGACAAATTCTTTGCACATTATAAATTTTCAAAACTAAATCACTTAACTGAACAGTGGCTTAGGTTAATTAGCTCAAATAAAAAATTATGACAAGTAGAACAATAGTTAAAAAGTTTTTATGGAGAAGATGATTCTGACATTTTGTCGAAATGTCACAGGACAAAAACGAATTCTCTCATCAAATCTTGTAAGTTTCTTCTAGAAAAGGAAATACAAACATTTCCATAAAGTGAACTCAGGGCTATAAAGCGTCTGTAATAAGAAATCAAACATACACAAACGAATATTGAAAATTTTCTGTTCACAAAGACGTAACTGAGATTACTTATATTTTCCTGAGAAATGTCACAGGACAAAAATAAATTATCTTTTAGGAATAGGCTTGTTTAATAGAACAATGCATATAAAGAGGTTTAAAAAAACCAGCAACAGTCAGAAAGATATATCTCACAACAGCCTGCTACTTGTACAAGCAAACAAGTAAATTAGAAACTTCAAAGCCTCGTTACAAATGCAACAGACTATTACTCAGTTGACACCTCATTTTTCAGAAATATTATTAGGCTTACTGGTATTTCAAACTATTGCACTGAATTTTTTTAAAGTGAGCAAATCTTGAGTAGGTGTTCTAAATCAAATCATTTTGTAAGCAGGTCAATCAATCGAGTGCCATGCCTCATAGCGTTGGTGATCATATCCCTCCATAATTCTCAACCCTTTGATGCTCTCAATGTCTCAGTCACTTGTCCTTTCCCAAGCCCTACTGTTAGCCCATTAAAAATTGTCTCCCTTTGTTAATATTAATTAAGCCAAGCTTTCTAATTATTGCTTAGTTATGACAAGTGTTGTTTTAACCGATTCTACTTATGTCTAAAGGAACTATAAATTCATGGAACATTTTACCAGTGTTATTTATAATGTAACTGTTTTACATATATTTTTTTTTATCTATGTGTATTTTATTCAATCAAATCTTATAGAACTTCTCAATCTCTAATTACGTCTTTATGATCTCAGATAAGAGCCATGCCATTTGGCATTGTTGTTTCTTGACCAAGTTTGTTGAAGCTAAAATGCATTTGAATTAAGTCTCGGTCATTTTTGTACAATGCAATTTTAAATTCATAAGAGTGCTGCTTTAATTTGATGAATATTATTGTGGGCATGGAATGTTTCCTTCATGTGTTTTATTGTATAAGGTTTTTAACTTCTCTCTCATGAACATTTGATGCACCTCATCTTAATGTTTAAATGTTTTATTATCGCTACATTCCCTTTTACATAATTATATATGCCTTGTAAAAAGTCTTCAGAGGGTAAAATTTTTTTTAATTTGCCTTTTCTTTAAATGAACTGAGCATAATTAGTATTACATGGTGCTGAGTTAGTCAACCTTTTTTTTTGATTGCTTTATGAATCTCAAAATATATGTAAAGACAAGGGCTTTGATGTTACAGCAGTTAGTATGTGTCATGCCCCTCCCATACATAAAGCTGTCTTGATTGTTGTGATTGAAAATGGAAAAAACTGCAACAAAAAATGGCAAAAGGTGCAGCACAAAAGTAACCTTTGAAATGAAAAGAATAACCAATTTAGTATGTACATTCAATTACTGATATATTCACGCTGCTAGGGACATCAGCAATCTTCAATAGAAACAAAATTTTTTGCGTAATCAGTTAAAAAAATACAAAGATATTGAATTGCTTTCTTTGACTGAAAAACTCTGCCTTTTTTTTTCCTAAACTTTACGTCTAAATAACCAATCCACAAATTTATTTACTATCCTTGCTTTCTTTGAGTAGCGCCTCTTTAAAAATCTAGCATTGCAGTCAAGTGGTATTAGATCTCTAAGTCTAATTTCTTTGCAGTGGCAGCACTTTTGTTACCAATACCAAAACCAGATACAGTAGTAATACTTTTATGAAAAGAATACAGTAAAATTTATAACCAGGTTTGTTTTTTTTTTGGAATGAGATCTTTTTTGCCTCTATTCTTCTAGGGCCAGAAGTCATCAGTTTTGCTTTTGGCTTCATAACACTGATATTTTGACATTATATTTGCCTGCTATTTATTGCTGGTTAATGGATGTAAAATCCCAACCTGATAGTCAAAGGCACAAGTAATTTAGAAATTTTGTTTCAAACTGACTATTGTTTCCGTCAGAAGCAGATAATGAATATTTTCCTTAAAGTTGTAATACTTCTATTGGTTCATGCCATTGTTAAGAAATGAAAATTGAAAAAATATGGAAAGTGCAGAGATGGAAACGTGAATACCAGGTGCATTTTTTTCGTTATATGCTCAACTTTTTCTTTCTTTTCAATTTGTAATGTGATTAAAGATTTATTTAAGAGTAAGATGTTATTTAAGAATTCAACTGATCTAGTCATGATATAGAATCATAGGCAGGTTTGCGGATCTAGCTTATAGATACATGTAGTAACTCATACATTTTGACTTCTGAAATGAAAGCGTTGTCTGTCATAGCTTCTGAGGCCTGGAATATTTTATCAGAAAAAGCTAAGAGAAGTGACACAAGTGAATCCTTTAAGCAAAATTTGAAAATTGTGTTTTTTAAAGAATATTTTCCTGTGGTTTTGGAACATTTCAGCCTAAATTTTTTAGCATTTCAATGTGTGTAAGATATGTCAAGACAAGGAAAGTGGCTATTTCAGATAATGTAACAGTTTTTATGCATTCGTATTGTAAAACTCTTCGTTTTGGTTTAATGCTACACTCTTTTACAACGGTTTTAACTATAATAAGGGTAACTTTTTTCTTCTGTAATGTATATATATGCGCCACCGAGCACAGTTTTAGTTGATTTTAGGTGTTTTACGAATGGATTATTATTATCATTATTAAATGTCTTGGTCTAGTCATATGGTAACAGCTGTCTCCGTTCATGTAAGATTTGATGTAGACTGATGTTAAGTTCTAGGTTTATGCGGGTTTGTTAACCTGTTGACTATGCTGTAGACATCGGATGTACGTCCTACAACAAGTTGGTCTACGTCCACTGTAGACTTATGTTCAAAGTTTTGCTGGTCGCATGTTTACGCTGTATAGGCCTTGTATAGGTTGGCTTGCTCCCTGCACCGGTATCGGTACTCTACATGCGTTAAGTTTCTTGTTGTTACTCTAGGTCTAGCTCTACCCTTGTCAACAATGGATCAGCTGAAAGTAGCTTTTTATTAGATTTTGACTTGAAACTTAGATCTACATGTATGTATGTTAAGAATTTTTACTTCATAGCAGACAGGAGGTCAATTTTAGGAGGCCGACATGTAGCAGTGAAGGGGTTAAAAACAAATCAACTTTCCTTACAACTACTTACCAGATTCTGATAGGCGCTTTAATCGTGTTATAAAGTTTATGTGAATTAAAATCTGAGGTCCATCCAACTGTCAAGGATATAATTTGTTGTAAATATTGTCTCAAAGATTTTTATCACCTCTTGTTAAAAAAAGTATTTAAATTCTGATGTTGATGGCTGTGCTTTATTATGAAAAGGTTTTTTTTTACACTTTTTTAGCCTGATTTTTTGGAAGTGATTTTATTGCAGCTGAAAGGTTAAGAAAAAAATTATGTTTTTGTTTCTCAGTGATCACCCAGCATGTAAACTTATATTGGTTTGGTTGTGCAATAAAATCTTTCATTATAAACTATTTTAACTGTACTTGTCCCACATTATGCTTTTGTTCTTTTTGTTGTTTTTTTTTTAAATCAAAATGTTTTTTACTTTTCTCTTCAATTTTTATACTTTTTTTTTTAGCAGGGTAGAGGTTTTTGTTTATTAGAGTGTGATACTGTATCTTTTTTGTATTGCCTTGCACTGCAATACATGTACACTTCCAAAATGAAGGAAAAGTAAAAATGCATCAGGTTTAGATTATTATTGCCTGTGTTACTGCCAACATAATGTCAGATGTGAAAGGGAACCGTAAATCTCATTTAATTGCTCACTCAATTGAAACTACTCAGCCCCGCCCTACTTACAAGATAAACAAAAATTAAAAATGATGTTGGACATACAAAATTGTACAAGTCTGAAAATTTTGTTTCTACGGTTGCATGCAAATTACACAAAATTTAAAGATAAAAATGTGGCATTTTGAATAATTTATCCATAAAAAATTGTAAATAATTATGCAGTTGCACATGACCTTACAATCAATTCTAAGACAATCGATAGTATAAACTGATTGTTTGTTTGCTTGAATTGTGAAGAGGGGCACTTGAATTGGTATCTGCATTGAGGATGAAATATGTCGGTGACAAAATTCATTAAGTTAATTTAAAAAAAATTTAATTCTGCTTATAATTTGAGATGCTTTTTTCTTAAAAATTTAAGCTACGAAGTTAGCCATAGATTGAAGTAGACTTGAAATGGGCCAAAAAATTATTGCCTCTGGTATTTTTTGAATGATAAACTCAAAATGTTAGTAGCTTCGTTACTCACCATCTTGTTAATTTAAGAAACATGGGTGCTTCGTCACCACTACACCTCTTAAACAAAAGTTTCATGGAAAAGGCCTTTGCTTAGTCTCTCTGACTGACTTGCAAACGTCAAAGGGGAGACCCGAATCGCACCAAAAGCAATTACATGTATTGAACACGCAAGCACATCAACACTTTGTCATAAACAACAAACGCAAAGACTAAACAATAACATTTTGAGATATACCTCATTTGAATCATCATTTCAGGCTTAAGTGTAAATTGTAGATGCACCCACTGCAC
The DNA here is from genome assembly GCA_019649035.1 of Elysia marginata. NCBI lineage: Eukaryota > Metazoa > Mollusca > Gastropoda > Plakobranchidae > Elysia > Elysia marginata. The sequence goes on along the minus strand of BMAT01011785.1, from coordinate 26,560 downwards.
AGTCAGTACAGATTGATAGGATGTGTATAGAGCAAGACAATACAGTCGCAAAAAGTTGATGTATTCATCTACGAAAGAACACTCCACATGTATGACTTCATGCAAGAAGCTGTGCGATACCAACACGCGTTTTAAAACTACAAAATGCTTGCAAATAAAAAGTTCGACACCCTAAAGCATAACATAAGTTCGACAAAAAAACAGCTATTACCATTGAAAACACTCTGCAACGTCCCAAACTAGGGCCCCTCTGCAATTTTCACATTAGCACCCCAAGAGTTGGGATGCTTCCATCTCACTGATTAAGGAATTTAAACCATGAATGGCCAATAAATTAAAACATTTTAAAGCCTACCTAATAAATGACGACAAGGAAGCTGTTTGCAATGGCTAAATGTACTACTATTCAGTTACTGTTTTTCATGGAATTGGCCTAAACCCCCTCTTTTACTGTCTAGGAAGATAAGGAAAATAACAATACTCATAGGTCACCATAGCAGAGACTTCGCACACACCCCTTTCAATCCAACGGTGACTCAGGCCGATACATCTTTCATAATGGATAGGGGATGATAGGAAGTGCCTCCCTCGCGTCTCTCATGAGCTGGGGATTAAGACTAAAATTAAAAGAAATTACACTAGTTCGATTAAAGGAAAATTATTACAATGCATGCCCACAACAAATTTAACCCACTATCCCACCTGGTCAAAGATATTAGGACAGGCACAGAGAAAGAAAAAGGGAAACACATTTTTTTACTATTGTTTAATCCACATAACACTGTCTTTATACGTCGAAAATCAGTTATGCCAAAAGGAGTTCAGTCAGTTGCCGGTAGATTTTGTCAGGCGCATCGGGAGCAGCAATAAAATCCATGTGATTGTAGTAGCCAACACTGACGTCCCGTACGACATTAAGTTGTGGCAGCAGCCAGCGAATGTCCTCTGCGTCAGCCAGAGCGTCTTGCCCACCTCTGAAGATTGCTACTGGAGTCTTCACAAGGGACAGGTCGTACTGGGGTGGTACCGGCTGGAGTTAAGACAAAAACGATCATTGAACACAATCGAGAGAAATGTATTTTCGCACACTAAGCAATGTACCAAAACCCGAATAAAATATTTAGTAGGGCCTTCTGATCAATTATTTCTTCATTAATTAGACAATTTCAGATTACAATACAAATAATTACCAATGACAATACAAATAATTACCGAATACAATATAAATAATTTCCGATTACAATACAAATAATTGCCGATGATTTAGTTAAAGTACATGATTCATAGGCTTACAAATTAATGCAAATCAGATTATAGCGAGAATGATCAATAAATAGCCAGAGAACAGAACGAGTTCTCGAAGTGTCACATAATGATGTAGAGGTGCATGAGTTTTCAGGGGTATAATTTTTCCTCGATATTTTAGAAATTTGTTCCATGTTAATGACAAACATACTGGAAGTTTGCATATATTTTTGTTAAGAAATAGCCTTCCTGAAATAGGCTTATA
>BMAT01011783.1:3249-17948 GCA_019649035.1 Elysia marginata | reverse complement strand
CCACTACACGAAGTACTGGAACTTCAAACAAGAGATGGACAATCTGCAACAGCGCATGGACGTTCAGGTAACATGCATGTTTGTCTCCTAAGTCTTAAGGGGGCATCGGGGCAGAGTGGTCAGCGCGTCAGACTCGAGATCTGGAGGTCGCGGGTTCGATTGCCGACCATGCCATGTTGGAATTACCTTGGGAAAGCAATTTACCCTAACTTTCTCGAGTCCACTCACCTGTAAAATGGGTACGCAGCAACAGGTAATTCTTGAAACTTTGATATGCGCCTGCAACACTCTTCATATGGCTTAAAAGTGGCCTTCAAATTATTGTACTGGTCTGCTGGGGCAGTAGTGGTGCTGCTCTGTAGCGACACAGTTACGCTGATTAACGAAGCCAAATTTTCCGAAAGGGATCAATATATAGTTTTTAAAATAATATAAATTAAAATAAATAAATAATAAATAAATCTTAAAGTAAACTTGTTGGTACAATATTTTACACACCTCGAAAAAAGGGGCTCATGGATTTTCAGGTAACATGTAAGGTAATTGCCTCCTAGGTCCAGCTTGAAGTAAACTTCTTGGTAAAGTATTGATCAAAATATGTAAATCAACTTTCACACAACACAAAAAAAGAGCGCATGGATGTTTAGGCAACATGCGTGTTTGTCTCCAAATATCATCTTAAACTTTTTGGTACAATATTGATCAAAATATATAGCTCAACTTTTATATAACACGAAAAAAAATGAGAAGGCGGAAAAAAACACACGTATTTAAGTAAGTGTTTCCCTCGCTCTGCAACTTCCTCTGTTAGATCTAGACGAAGTCTACCCTTTTCCTTAAAAAAAAAAAACCCATTAAAATTTAATGTCTTGATATAGGTTAGGCCTTAGGGTAAATTAAGCTAAATTGAGAGATTGTAGTATTTGTAAAGGAAAGCTTGTAACCATAATTATCTCTAGGCCTAGATAGATCAATGTAGCCTAGATTTTTCGTGCCATTCTTTCTTCCGTTGGAGGTTTGTTTGTAGATTATTCTTATTCTTATTCTTATTTTTATTCTTATTATTATTATTATTATTATTATTATTATTATTATTATTATTATCATTATTATTATTATCATTATTATTATCATTATTATCATTATTATTATTATTATTATCATCATTAAATTATGTTTATCATTGTGGTTATTACGTTTATATTAGTGTTTTCTAATTACTTTTATTAGTGATAAGTAAATAAAGAGCATTTTTATATAGCGCTTATCCACTAATGTGCTCTAAGCGCTTTACATGGGTTCCCCGACAGGCCATTCCCAACCAAAAGACCTTCTGAACCAACAGAGGAGCAGCAAGTTAAGCGCATAATAATAATAATAATAATAATAATAATAATAATAATAATAATAATAATAATAATAATAATAATAATAGAATGCCTATGCTGATATCGCGTATCCAGATCGCCAAAGAAACCGTGAGAGCGGAAGCGGAAGAGACTGTTCGGAAGATGGTGGACGCCATGATGGTTATAGAACTCGACAGGCTGAGGGCGATAGACAGAGAGCCCGCGCCCAGACCAAGTAAAAAGGACAAGAAGAAGAAGGAGAAGAAAGGAGCGACCAAGCGAGGCAAGAAGGATCCGTTTGGAGGCAGGACGGTAGAGGAGCTGTATTCGGAGTTGGTCATTGCTGGAATTGTCTCGAAACCGCTACAGGTGATAGTGATAAGAAGTTAGATTTTGTGAATATATATAAAATTATAATAAAAGTCTCGCGTACCTTGTGAATGGGTTGGATATCACACATTGTTATTTTCAAAAGCATTTCTGTTTTGAACAAGAAATGTGTCTTAGTTTCTAAAACGTGAACATTTTCATAACAATTGCCAAACTTGTGGATACATTTTAGAATTTTGTTTTGAATATAAAGATAAAAAGAAGAAAAATAAAGACCTTTCAATGGCGTTTTCTCAAAAAAAATAAAAAAGAAAAAAAATTCTCCGACATCCGACCTAATCACCCTGAGTCCAAATAAGATTTGTGTCGGAAGACAAAGCTTTTTTTTCCCAATCCTTTTCTCCTTTCCCTTTTTTAACTTTTAAAAAAGAAATTCAATAAAAAGTTTTTCACATATATTTCAATGACATCGTTGATCGTTTCATAAAAGATTTTGAACGTTTTCAAACTAAGGAGGATGAAGTTTTAAAAGTATGAACGCCTTTGGATACGACGGCGTCTGACTCATTTGGACTAAATGAGAGACATTTTGAGATATGGATAAAGGGAAGGGTAGTTACTAATAGTAATGATGACTTATATCAAGAATTTTGTATGCCGTTTTTACTACACATGATTCCGATCGCCGTACTTAGTTAATTCAAGCCTTCAAAAAAAAAACCCCAAAAAACACTAGGGACAGAAAAAGAAAAGCTTTTTTTTTCCTACAGCCTTTTCTAAAATATGTAATTTATAAAGTCATCTTTACATACTCATCTTTCAATACTAATTGAATTTTCAGCTCTCGTTATGTTATCTTCCAAATTCATGTTAATTCGTAAATCGAAGAAAAATACCACGCACACACACACACAAGTGCATTGCTGTACTTTTTCGAAAGAGAGAGACAGAGGGGGAGTAAGAGAGAGAGAGAGAGAGAGAGAGAGAGAGAGAGATAGAGAGAGAGAGAGTCAGACAGACAGACAGACTGACAGACAGACAGGCAGGCAGACAGACAGACAGATAGCAGACAGACAGACAGAGACAGAGAGACAGACAGAGAGAGGGAAAAGTGAGCGAAGTAGATTGTTTAAATTATGTTTTTCGTTAGATATCTGAGCCATTTTTTCCCATTTTAAAGTGTTTTTCTACCAGGACCTATGCTTTACTTATTCTTTCTTTGCTTGTCTACGTAAGGTGACTCTGGACGATTTGATCGGAGCGCCCAACTATACGGACACAAGACGTAACGTCTATCGCTTGGCCACGCCGCACGACCTGAAGATGGCGCTACGGGAGATGTTTGGAATTCCGTTATGTTCCCGCCTCATTCACTCAACCGTTGAGCAGCGAAAGTAAGTCTGTTTTAGGGGGCAGTGTGGCAGAGTAGTTAGCTCGTCGGCCTTGACCTCTGGAAGTCGCGGGTTTGATTCCCGACATTGCCATATTGCAGTTGCCTTGGGAAAGCAATATGCCCCAAAGTTCCCCACTCCACCCACCTGTTAAATAGGTACTGGCTACAGGCAGGGTTTGAAATTTGTGGAATCTTAGTATGTGAGCGCTTCACAGGCAGCCGTACCTTAATGCTCTGAAATATGATTCAATTTGCTCCGGTGTGTGTATAGGCCTGCTGGGGTAAATATGTAGAATCATGAGACTGCATTCGGCGGTGGGGTACTCTAACCAAATTTATTTTCTATTTATTTATAAAACAAGTGCACAATGGGACTTCAGGTTGATTATCTCTGAGATTACGTAGACCTTTCTTTATGGACCGTAACGCCTACGTCATAACTTTTCGGCGTAGTGTGCAATGAAGATTGTGCTCTCATATTAGTGCTGCACCAGATTTTCTTGTGAGTCTACTTAGCATGCAATAGAAATAAACAGTCCTCTTCTAAATGAAACGTTTCAACAGGTAAGAAAACCCCACCAATTTAATCATCGAATTGTGCCCAAAGAAAGTGTAGTATGGAAAAAAAAGAAGAAATATGGAAAGGTCAAAGTTCTGGTCTGGCACTGTTCTTTGGATGGACGCTTCAGAGAGCCATTGCCGCAAGTCGTCTCAATCTACAAAATACCCTGCGTTAAGTCGGGAGCTGTCCTTTTGCGGCAATTCAATTTTAAAAAAGGACTTTTGCGGCAATACCGTATTTAGATGATAAAATGGATAGGATATTTGCGGCAAAGCTATATTTAGAATGTAAAATAAACAAGACGTTTGCGGCAAAACCATATTATGATTCGAGGTGCGGTATCGAATATTCGAATATGCCCTACATCAAAACAGTTTCCCATCTGCGTTACAGGCTTGGGACTGACTCATTTTAAAAATGAAGCCGCATTAGAAATATTTTGGTGAAGGCTTTAATACTTGATAAAAATCTTTCTACATATTTACATAAAATAGCATCTACAGACGTGTTGCAGGCAGTCCAGTGCAGCTAATGCGTCGGAGATAAACTTTCCAATCATTGGTTCCATCCTCAAACTGTTTCTTTATTTTTTCTATCCACACTGCCTTCTTTGCAAAAAAAAACCATGACCTAGAACAAAGACCTAAATATTTTCTTCTTCTTCGCGCAGTATTAATCTGAGACTGTTTACCGCCCTGAAAGCGATTACCCGCAATGTTGTATTGTTGTAACGGACCGTGACCCCAAGCTTTCCATTCTCTTTTACACTTCTGTGCTCCCCACATGCGACGTGAGTTAATTTATTTCCTTCCGAATTTTCAGTTATCGTGAGGCAATCTTTCAATTTTTCACGTGATTCGCATGTCACTGTTTTCAGTATCGAGACTCTTGCAATTTACCGAGTACACCGAGTAGTGCCGCAAAAGGTACACCCTGTCCCCTATTGTTTATATGTAGTGCCGCAAATGGGATATTAGTTTTCTATTGTTTAAATTTATAGCCGCAAAGTGGATACTCCCGTTAAGTCGACCATTCACGTCGCTACCGGTGCCTCGAGCCAACGTCCAAATTGCATCGAGGGTGGGAAAATTGCATATAAAAAGGAGTTCCCGCATTCTGACCGTCAGCTGCACCAGGGGTTCAAAATATCGAGCGGAGAAAGAGGCACATATATTTGTTTTGGCCACAGGCGAGTCCCGTCGGAGCTAAAAAAAAAAAAACGACAACAAACTCAAGTGTATCTAAAAAATTATCCTAGTATCTTAATCCTAGCGTAGTTGTAATGTTTTTTTTTATATTTAACATGAAAAAATTACACCAACACAAACCAAAAAAATTGAACGAATAAATTTATTGACATTGGCCTAATCCTTTTAATAGCCTTACTCAGCGCATCGGAACTTTAGGGGACCCACCCCTCCTCCCCGCCACGATGCAGCCAGCGTCCTGATCGCAGTGTGGATGGTGACGAGTGACCGCCGGCAAAGCCGAGCGCCGCCGCGGCATATGTTTCCGACGCCAACTGCATGGTAGACTCTAAGGATGATTAGAACATCCTTTGCACTTTCTTAGAAAATAAGCGTTCCACTTCCAGTGCTAAGTTTTTACTTGCGTCATTCTCGGCCAATTTCTGATCTAGCCACATTTAGGCGTATTCTTTCTATCTTTTGTAAGGTTCTTCATCACCTTTATTATAATGATTCTTTTTATTTAACCGTTGAACTATGATGACCGAATGTCCACCTACACAGTAGTTTTTTTTTTTTTGTCTTTACCACAGCCCCTCCCCTCTACCTTTTTCTTCTTTTTTATCAACGTGTTTTTTGCGAGAGTCCTACAGGCTTGAATACTCATTTCCAACATCCACTATTTTAATCACATTATATATGTCCATTTCTTTCTCTTTTTCTTCACCGTTAACCGTACATATCATATTTCTGTGTTGTTAGTAATATTATTATCGCTGCTTTTCTTTAATTGATGTCAGTCTTGTGTCTGTCTGCCCGTCTGTCTAACTAGGTCAGTTCTCCTGGCTGGCCCTCCTGGTGTCGGCAAAACTCTGATGGTCAACGGCCTCTGTAAGGAGACGGGGGCCAACCTGTTTGACCTCAGTCCAGTGAAGATGGTCGGTCTGTACCAGGGCCGGAAGCAGGAGGATTACCTCATGAATCTCCTCTTTAAAGTAGGTCAACGTGGAGCATCGTACCTCTCCCGTCCCGCCCAAAGTAAAAAAAAAAAATCGCTATGTTTACAGTATTTCGGTAGATCGTTTTACTTAGAGGTGAAAAAAAAAAACAATAAAAATCTAAAACCATTTTTAGTTTCCCCACAGAAACTATTGATTATTTCATCGCGATTGTTCTAAAAATAGGAGATATTTAGTCTGTATTAATTGGAAATGAGACAAGAGCGCAACTTATGGTTCCTGTTGAAAAGCTTCGTCTTTGAAGTAAATTTCTTGCAGGCAAGAATGAAGATTTGTGCTCTATCCTCATTCCTATTGAGGTTAAAATTCCACTCAACTAGAAGCTTTAAAGTATAAAACGGTATTGCTTTAACGTCAGGTTTTCTCTGATTTGAGTTGCTCTGTATTTAATGTCTTAATGAGAGACAGCAAGGTATAGATATTTGGGAGAATCGGTTAGATTTCTGAAAACAGGTATACAGGATATTGATTAAAATTGTAAGATGTTAAATAGCCAGCTTATAAGATTACGCCAGCACAGAGTGGGGCGCTAATATCACTCTCTATTATTTTTGGGCGTATGGGCAAATTGAACGAACCCTTATCAGGAGTTTGCTAAGGACATACCATAACGTTATATGTAGCGCGCTAGGTAGGATTTTAGGAACTCTCACAGAACGCGGAATAGACAGTTCCTCTTTTGAGCACAACCAAGAGAAAAAATACGAAAAGATTAAGAAGTGTTCTTTTACAGTTAGGATGCTGTATTCAAAACTATCAATAAAGGCTATGAGTTAAAGCAGTAGTGTAAATGTTTGAATGCTATTCGTATTAAAAGTGTTATTATGCTAATTGTTTTGAGTAAAAGACTAATCTTAAAACACAGTCGTGAATCTTTGGTTTGTAGACTAGAGAAAGGATTTGAATAATTGTGCTATATTCCCTAGTGGAAATGAGATGGAAACTCAAATGATCTTTTCTTTTGAAAAAAACTTCTTCTTTAAAACAAATTTTTTGCGGGCTCTAAGACACACAACTTCGCGCTCTAACCTCGTTTATAATAATGGGGGGAGTGAGAAGCTTCTCAATTCAAGCATTCACCTTGTTGCAAGAAATTCACCGTCCATCATTTCTTTTTTTTTTTTTTAGAAATTTTTGGCTTATAAAGCAGATAATATCAGTTGATACTTTATTCTCCCCCGTTCGATTATTTGATGAAAGTATAAATACACACATACAGTATTGATCAAGACGTTGGCTGGGTATTATAATAGGAATAATAAAAATAATAATAATAATAATAATAATAATAATAATAATAATAACAAAATAAATAATAAAAAAGTCTTAGGATTTTTATATGACCTAGTCCGAAACCTACAAAAACTATGGCCTCCCAACCGGTAACTTGGAGCGGCAATCTAATACAAAAAATTATCTTGTGTGTCCACCGATAGCCAAAAACTTTCAAAAAAGGCCGAGCCCTATGAACTGCAGGTTTTTTTTTTGTTTTTGGTCAATCTATTTTAAACATGTTTATGCAGGATTATGTTTTGACTTTAATAATATTTTTTCCACGAATTTTTTTTTAAAACTGAAGATTTAAAATGATATTAGGCAAAGCACACTAATGTGTGTGTCTAAGCCTGACTTTGACCAAAGATTATTGAATAGCGAGCAAGAGGGAGAACTGAGCCTAACGCTCTGTGATAACAGTGCTAACAAAAGCGTATGCGAATAGAGCCGGTTAAAAAAGCATACGCCTAGTGGTTTAGTGTAGGCTGTATAGTAGTATGTGTATTTGTACTTGCCGCTATTATCTTTTGAATTTACCGGCTCTATTCCTGTTGCTATGCAGCCATGCGTATGCGCTTAGCCAGCGTCGTTTGGCTCTCTTGCTCTCCACACTCTTTGCTTTGCCGCAGACATATTCAATTCTTTGCAGGTCGCTAAAGCCATGGAACCCACCATCATCCTGGTCAACGAGTGTCATCTCCTGTTCCCCACCAAGAAGGCCAAGAAGAGATCGGATGTGGACAAAGACAAACCATCGCGCTGGGTGCGCATGCTCTCTCGCTTGATGAAGATGATCGTTCAGGGAGACCGAATCCTCTTGGTGGGCGTCACCAACGAGCCGTTCTTTGCCAAGACCACAGCCATGTGCAAATTGTTTGAGGTAAAAAAAATTTACCTCTGTGTGTAGAGACGGTTTAAGCACTGAGTCAACCAGCGCAGATTTTTTTTGAAAAATATTGTACGCCGATATTATTTTGATCTATCTCTTCTAGATTTTGGTATGTTTGAGTAATGGGCCAGCTGTTTACTCGGTAGTTTTAACCCTTTGTTGCATGAGGCCAAAGAAATGTTGGAATATGGATGAAACTTGTTGTGTAAGTTAAAGTTAAAATAAATAGTCCACTTATAAAGTAACATTTTATACCCCGTCATTGGGAAGGGGTTAGTTTTTTCCTCTGGAGTAGACGCCATGCACTCAAGCTTCTGATTTGTGGAACTTTGTGTCCACTTGAGTGGACGCCATGAAGTTGAAGATTGGTTTTCATTTAAGTAATCTAGCTTTCAAAATGGTGTGCACATGTTTGGTATAAAAATGAGTTAGCTCCTCTCGCTTGCTAGAGGTAAAAAGTGGTATCACAAGACTACGATTATGGAATAAAACTATTTATATTTCGTCAAGGGTAATTTATAGTAGTTCTGAAAAAACGCGTCCACTATCGTGGACACAATGCAACAAAGATATTTGAACGTAAGAGGTGAGAGATGAGTTCAGTTTTTTTGTAATAAGCCTGGAATTTAAAACGTTTTTCTAATTTAAAGCTGTGCGCATTCCATAGTTATAACTTCTCGCTATAAAAATGGCGGATGCTCCCAGAAATTAGAGTAAAACGCTTTTGTCAATCAATTAATCTATGTATCCCTGTTTTACGTATATTGTACACGTGTATCCTTGGCACTAAAGAGTTATACTCTAGCTGTCGGAATCACCGGCCAAGTTGATAGCGAAATGCAATATTTTGCAATGTGCACGGCAGAAGTAGAGTGTTGCATGATCCTTAAAATTTCGTTTCAAGTAACTCTACTTAGGGCTTGGGTTGACTCTAAGATACGAATGAGATCATGAGTTTTCTGCTGGACTACCCACCCTAAGGGAGAGTTCGCTGAGAGGTAAAAACTTTTCCGAGTTTTACGCACAAAAGAGAATTGTCATATAACAGCAATATAGTTAATGCGGGGCTGAAAGAACAGGGTTGCAATTTACTTGACTGTTTTTTTTTTAATGCGACTTTTTTGCTTCGAAGTAGCAAGAGCCATAGAGAAACTACTAGCTTTCTGATTTTGTTAAACCTGGCGTAAAAAAGCTTCTTGACTTTTCAAACCTTTACCAAGCAGAAAGGAAATAGCATGTGGTTAAAAACTTAACTTTAGTTTTGGTGGCTATTAAGTCAATTTTGCTATAGTTGGACGCCCGGACTTATCATTCTAAGTATGCGAGAGCCCTCGCACATCGTCTTTCGTCTTATTTGTCCACTTAAAGATGTTTTTGATAATGTTTCTTCAGGAACAATACCCTCTTTGAAAGTTCTGGCATCACAATAAATAATGGTCATAAACAAGCCGATACAAATTTACCGTCGCTATACAAAAAATGAACTGTAAATTTAGCCACGACCATGTTCAAATAGTGTTGTCTCGCAAGCAGCCCCAATAAGTCTTAATATGTCACATTTTTCAGATAACAAGGCGGTTATATCTTTAACAGTAAATTTCATTTCGCTGAGATTTGAAAGGTTAAAGATCGAATCAAGTTAGCATAGATAGTTTAAAGATACAAGAATTTCTCTTGACTTAGACTATAGGGAAAAAGGGAAACTCTGATCTGTGACTCTTTTGGACCGGTCGTGACACACGTCATAGTTTGCAGATTGTCTTACTATAACATGTTCCCTTTTATAAAAAAAAAACGAGCTACTCTATCAAGGCTAAACATTAAATGTTGTTGTCTATATAAGGGTGTGACAAAAGGTTCTGATTATGTCGGTTCAGATGATGGACCAAATATTTAATGGCATATAACAAAATTAAGACTGTCATAAAAAGCTCTTACCTTGTACCCCTCTCAAACTACACCAATAGGCACTTTTGTGCGGAAAGACCTTACAGCTTTTAAGGAATGAACGAGGAACGTAACTCAAAATCTGTCCGTTGTGATGGTCTATACAAATTTTGTCTTGCATTACAACCGACAGATTTTGAGTGTGACTTTTTTTTATTTTTTTTTGGTCACTTGGTTAAAAATTTCTGACAATGCATTATGATGCAATTTAAGAAAGTTATAATATCCACATCAGTATTGTTACTTTCCATGTATTTTTGAAAAAAAAAAAAACAAACTTTGCCCCCATCGCAAACGACAGATTTACGACTTTTTGCCACAGTCTGATCAAAAAAGCAGAATAAACCCATTGACGTAGGAGTTGTAAAGGTATTTTGTGAACGTAGAGAATAAACCACTTCAGGCGATTTTAAACACACAAGCTTATGAAAGTGTTGTTGTTTTCATGTGCCTCAGAACGTTTTCCTCGTGCCGTTCCCTGAGTATGGGACTAGGTATGCCCTGTGGCAGCATCACATCAAAAACCTGAAGCTCACCCGGCCACATAACATGGATTTATCTATCATGGCGAAGGTAAGTCTGTTGTTGATCCAGTTGGGCGATAGACTCATGAATTACATTATATTTCCCTCCCAACCCTAATCTTCACAGTCTTTCTTTTAATCTATTCACCCCCCCCTCCTTGCCTTACTTGCTCTGTGGCCTAGCGGTAAAGACACTCGCGCAGAGATCGGGAGGTACGGGTTTGTTCCCCGGACGAGTCAAACCAAGGACTTTAAAAATGGTATTAGTATCTGATCCGCCTAGTGTCTGGCATTATGGATTTAGTCTGGTCGGCCCGGTGTCAGGATAATGTGACTGGGTGTGATGTATGAAGCGCTCCGTACATCGCAGTGTGGCAGCACGCTTTCAATTGTCCCAAGCGCCGTCTATAATATAATCTTGTCGTTGAAAAGAGACGTTAAAATTCAAACAACCAACTAACGCCTTGCCTTGTTCGTAATTAAATCTCCGCAGTCTGTCTCTTACCCTACCTACCCCCTACACACATAGTCTTCTTCGTGATTACTACAAGTATAATTGCTTATTAAGTGCTCTCAATCTTCTACCGACAATGCTGCCCCCCTCCCCCAATGAATCAGTAAACAATGACCTGTCCATTACGCAACAGCGACACAACCAGACTTAATTGGGCAAATGGCTCAGATTTAATTTTTTTTTTTACGATCAAAATTTTTTGAATAACCAAAAAGAAAACCTGCAAAAAAAAATTAATATCTTTTTCTTTTTGCTTTTAAATTAGGGATGGGATAAACTCCATCGAAACCTTTTTTTTTTCGTTATTTTTATGGGGGTGAAAATCAGAGGGGTAGAAAATGCTGATAACTCACTATGTATGTAAAAGTTCTAATATATGTATGACTGACTAAGCCTTATGCATCATATATTTTGACAAAACAAGGTTTTTTGTGGGCAACAGTTTTTCCTTAAATAGGAACAAAAATCTGAGACGTGAAGAAAGGAAAATTTCTCGTCACGTGAGCTTCATGATCACAATGGAGTCTAGCAGGTTTTGAAACCAAATAGGAACCTTTAAAAAAAGCTAAGGAACTAAAAACCTCGATGATGTAAAAGGTTGGCTACTCGACATAAGTCACGCCAGCTATTATAGTTTTACGTAGTGGCCAAGACGGTAAGAGTTACACTGCCTGTGCCGCAGGCTACGTTCTAGAGTAATCGTTACGGCGCATAGATCTAAGGCTCGCAACTCCCCAATCAATAGTGTAATGCAAAATTGTCTCGCATTCTGTTCAAATAAGTCGTACGTCGACAAGTCTATTTTTGTGAGGCTTTAAATGTTAAATGGGTGGTCAGAATTTAGTTTTTTTTTTAAATTTTGGATATTGTTAGTAAAACCATTTCCAAACAGTTTATACACCGTATTCATGTTGAATTTCATGCTGTATACATGTGTTTAATTTTACTTGGTGTAGTTGCTAAGGCCTTTACCATAGTTGTCTAAATTTTAAATGCAATTTTCTTCACTTTCTGAGATTTCACAAGTCCGAACCTTGCCGACTTCAAACACTTACAACTTACTGCAGAAGTATGATAGAGCTTTTCAGTTTGTTGTAATTTGAAAGTACAAAAAAATAAGCTTTTCTGTGATATCAATATCAAACTACCTTTCAATTTCATCTTAAGACTCATTTGGACTGGTTGCAAGACAATTTTCAGTAACAACCATAATATGCTCACGCTTGCTTAAACACATAAGTTCTCTCCGCTCCTGTCAATGTCCAGTGTAAACAAGTATCATCTGAGTTCACCAGAGCCTACACAGTGTCACTGGCTGAAAAAAAAAGAAAAAAATATAAATAACTTTTTTTTTGTTTTACACTAATTCAAAATGTTCTGACGTTCTTGACTATATTTCCCTCCCCCCTCCCCCAGCTGTCTGTCTTTTAACCATCTAACCCCCCCCCCCCCCTCCTGGCCCGCATTGCCTTCTGTGTGATTACTTTTGATTATAAAGTGCTCTCAGCCCCCCCCCCCCCAAGGAAAAAAAATTAATATTATCATGTCATCAATTTCGAACCACAGAGCATAAGCCATAGATTATCGTAGCTGATTAAAAATCTACAGCTGTGAGTGTTAACAGTTTTTTTTTATCAGCTATTTCAGGGTTTGGATGATCTGATTTTATGTGGTTAAAATCCTAAAAAGACGAAAGAATAAAATAAAAAATTTCCGACTTGCTCCAAATTTTCCACAGACATGCACACCTTAGAAACTTCTTCTTATCCGTGTCCACAGATGAGTGAGGGCTACACGGGACATGACATCGAGAAGATTATCGCCAACGTGTGCACTCCGGCACGCCAAGGCCTTAAGAGGCGCCTGCGCAACGCGGAAATGCTTCAAGGCTTGACTGACAAATACCCGGATGACGAGGCGCCCTCATTGGCTGACTGGATCACGTGGTACCTGACCACGCCCATGATGGTGGCTAGAAAGCAGTTGATTGATGGGATTTTAGAGGAAGAGGAGGCGGCAGCGGCTGCGGCTAAGCCTGCAAAGAGAAAGTAAACGTCACTAATTTCCAAAGGCCTCATATTTTTGTTTGTGGCAGTTCCTACTTAATCAATAGTTTGCCTGCAGAGGACATTGTATGAATACAGCTTTCTTACCATTCACTATTCTTTCAAATTTGAAACAAAAAAAATGTGCCATACACACATGCAGAAACATTAACTATAAACAAGAGAAAATGGATTGTATATAGAACATCTTACATTTTGTTACATAGTTCTTCTTTTTTTTTACAAATTAAACGTGTGAAATAGTACAGAATATAAAGCTAACACGCATTAGCAAATAATTCATTATGTGATTGTAATAAATGTATCATCGTCAAAGAAAACAACTTGTTTTTATTAATTTTTATTCTCGTTGGTTTGGTCTTTTTCAAAGCTAAAATAAAATCAAGTGGTCAGTCTGAAGTTTCTAGCCTGTAATGTCCATTTTTCCTCTATAATTGCGAAATCACTTGGGCGTTATAGGCATACATATTTGATAATGGAAGTTGTACCCCATTCAATGCCAGGAAATGAATGTCAAAGGCATCTGATTTCTGTTCTATCTTTATGTTGCTTATTTGTTAAATTCAGTACATTTGCTATTGTTTGGGTATGCTTTGGTCTTGTTTAGCCAGCCTTGTTGCTTTTTAATGCTGTTGCTGTTGTATTTCTATTTATGTTGTTATTGCTTTTTCTACTACTGCAGTTTTTCCTGTTGCTCTTTTTTAATGCTGCTGCTGGTGTTGTTATTGTGACATTTATAAGAGATGTTTTTTTTTTCATTGCTCCTTTATTGTTGTAAACGAAAGCTTCAATAAGCACAACCACTTTTTTATTTTCTATTTCTAAATACTCATTAGTATAAAAATTTCCTCCACACTTATTTCGCTAAATGGGGGAAGTGACAGAAGTTAACGGAGAATTTGACTACAAGCTACTGTTTAAAAAAAACCATTAATATTGTCTCGCGACCAATTCAAAGAAATCTCATCTCGCAAATCTTGAACAATGCTTTTTCTGAGCTTCTAAACATTAGAACTTGCACAAAATAATTTTAAAATAAAAATGTAGAAAGATAATGAATCTTGCTTGCTTGGAAAAGAAAAGAAGCTTAAACAGAAAAAGAAAAAAAACCCTGGAGTACGTTTCTCAAATTCCCGACGACGACTTTTTTCCGACTTTTCGTGAGGCGTTATGGCACATTAATTCTATTCTTGACAATATTTAAACTTCGACTCACCTTTTGGAAATACTGCTCAAGCTCTGTTCTCAAAATATTCTGCATGATACAGGTCTGTAAAGTAGAAGGGGAAATAAACATCGCGTTATAATTATGTCGTCTGAGTTTGATTTGTTATCCCCCTCTAAAAAATCTACCAGAATCCTAGCTGAAGTGAAGCCTACATCTGACCCAATGCAGTTTGCTTACAAAACGAATAGGAGTGTCGAGGATGTTGAGCTAAAAAATTATTGTTGAATAACCCGAGACTCTAAAGGCATAATAGGCACGTGTTCTTTCCATTTATTTTTTACCTGCCTTTCTACCATCCCGCCCCATCTCCATGTTTATTGGGGGGCCTAGAGTTGGTAGTGGCCTCGATCCGTGGCCCAGAGGTTGCTGGTTCGAGCCTCACCCGAGCACAGTCCGGGCCCCTACTGGTTGGGTCG
>BMAT01011765.1:85506-98218 GCA_019649035.1 Elysia marginata | reverse complement strand
AGTAGTAGTAGTAGTAATTGATGTTGTTGTTGTAACAGCAGCAG
The DNA here is from genome assembly GCA_019649035.1 of Elysia marginata. NCBI lineage: Eukaryota > Metazoa > Mollusca > Gastropoda > Plakobranchidae > Elysia > Elysia marginata. The sequence goes on along the minus strand of BMAT01011765.1, from coordinate 98,174 downwards.
TAATAGTAGGAGAATAGGGAGCAAGAACAAGAACAAAATGTGATCAAATGTGCAAGTTGGTTGACAATGGCCTATTTCGACTTCGCTAGGTTTGCAAACTCCAGGGGTAAATCTTTGTTAAATGTAGTTTTTTTTTCCCTTGTTACTTTATTCGTTTGTTTATTAAAATAACCCGCTTGATTGGCCGTTGATTTAGATATAGATTTTCATATAATTTTTGTTTTTATTCTTTTGTTCAATTTCCGGTTGGGTAATTTTTTTCAAGTTTCATGCAGTTTAGATTTTATCTTCTTCCTCGGGTTTATATTTTTACGTCTAGTTTTATAACCCTCCGCTCTGTCACTATCAACTTGTCAGGTCCCTAATGTTTGGAAAACGTTAGAGATTGTGCCAGTCCCTAAAAAGAATAATGTGCAAATACTGAATGATCTCCGACCTATCGCCTTAACGTCATGTGTGATGAAAGTTTTTGAAAGGTGTGTTATGGATCATCTAAAACCACTTGTTTTTCCTTTCATTGACCCTTTCCAATTCGCGTATAGAAGTAAAAGAGCTGTTGATGATGCAATTCTTCATGTATTAAACAATATCTACTCTCATTTAGAAAAACCTAAGTCAAGTGTCAGATTAATGTTCTATGATTTTCCCAGCGCATGTAACACAATCCAGCCGCGCATTCTCTGTGACAAACTAATTTCATATTACATACGTCCGTCTATTGTCCTATGGGTCTTGGACTACCTGACCTTTCGACGCCAATTTGTTCAACTAAACGCCTCTATCAACTCAGACGTGCTCACCACAAACACATCGCACCACAGGGGACTGTATTATCTCCTTTTCTTTTCTCCTTGTATACCTCTGATTGTAGATCTTCTAATGACGATTGTGTTTTCGACAAATACGCAGACGATACAGAACAGATCGGACTCATTACGTGTATGTAAAGCAAAAGGACGCGTTTATAAATTGGTGCAAAAATAACTACCTTGTCTTAAATGTAGAAAAAACTAAAGAAATGATAATAGATTTTCGTAAAATTACTTCTGATCCTGCCTACGTGAAAATAGACAACAAGGAAGTGGAGCGAGTCAGGTCTTTCAAATACCTAGGTTAAGTTTTAGACAATAAACTGTCATGGCATTACAACACAGAACATATTATGAACAAGCTCAGACCTCGTTTATACTGTCTCAGAAAACTGCGATCGTTCAATGTTGACTCGAAATTACTAAAAATATTTTATTCGTCAATTTTGGCAAGTGTTATAACTTTTGGAATTCCATGTTGGGGAGGCAACCTATTAGCAAAAGACAAGGAAAGAGTAGACAGGGCAATAAGAAAAGCAGGTCGGGTCGTTGGTGAACAACGAAACAATTTTGACACTCTATGTATACAATACACAACAAATAAAGCCAGACAAATTATGAAAGACGACACACACCCTTTACGGAACGAATTTGACAGTAGACTGATACAGAGAAGTGGAAGGTATAGGGCGCCTAAGTCAAAAACAAACAGGTACAAGGACTCTTTTATACCCAGAGCAATCAGGCATGTAAACAAAAGTATAAAACGCTAAGTACTGTAATCATTACAATGCAATATGTAAAAAGCCCTGAACATGTCTTAACCAAGTTTATTTTTTCTTCTAAATGTTTCACGTTAAACAAAATTTTTGTAACAGATTTTTGTTTTTACTTTCTATCAGTCATTTTTATGTAAATTAATTTTAGATACAACTAATCTCATGTGATCTGTAATCTTAAAAAGTGGCCTATGTATACATTTTTTTTCGTATACATTTTTTTCATATACATTTTTTTCGTATACATTTTTTTCTTATTTAAAGTATTATCTACGTATGATTTTTATACTGTACATGTATATTCTTAGGACTCAGATTTCTAGCTATACATATATATATAACAGTGATTCTTTACTTGCTTTCCTTTTTTAAATCATGATGTTTTTCTTTTTGAACGGAGCATGTTATTTTTAATTTCCCCATGTGGGATTAATAAAGAATTCTGTATTCTGTATTCTGTATTCTGATGTTACGAGAGGGTAATCCGCACATCCTTTCTCTCCCGACAAGAGGCCGAATTTAAACTATATATTTTTATTACTATTTTAAACTTGTGTTTGGTTAATCATGATAAAATTCAGGCTGTATCAAGTGAAGGGACTAAGAAATTTGCTTAATTTGTCGATTGACGTTAAGTGACACGTCGGAATGAGTGTTTTTCTCTTTTACAGTTAACAAAAGCTAATCGCGGGTCAGTACAACAGTAACCGAAAGCAGATCATTACAATATCTGGAAATAATATTATGAAGAAAACTTGGCTAAAACTTTAACATGACAATGCCTGTTAATATTATTATGAACAAAACTTGGCTAAAACTTTAACATGACAATACCTGTGAATATTATTATGAACAAAACTTGGCTATAACTTTCTACTGTTACATTAACTCTTTTAGCATGATTGAGGCGAGTCTTAGAAACAACTGGTGAACCAAAGAACCTTTAACAGTTAGAAGGATTTTCCATATTCATTTGAAACAGATAAAGCATTTGTGTTAAGAATTGACAAAAATACTATGCAATACTTCATATTTATAAGTCTATAACCAAAATTATTTTGTTTTAAAAATATGTAATTTTCTTAAACTTCATGTTTGCGTCATTTGACTGTAGTCCTCCCCTGTGAGGCCTCGAAAAATGTCTACGACTTCAGAAAGTCCCTGTCTGAACACAGTGTTTGGAGAATCTGAAATGGTGTGTTACGCATGCTTTTGTAGTCCAATTTAAAAAATCAAGATCAAGCTAAATGAAGTATTGTCCAAATCTTTATCTAATTGTTTTATCTCGGAAGCAAATGAAAAAAGAAATTAATAATCAGCTGTTATTTACATAACTGGTCTTTGCCTTCAAACTCCCGAAATCGGTGTTAAACGTATTTTATATGGCTTATAAAAGAAAAAAATATGTTTTTACATTAAAAGCTATCTTACCTGAAGAGCACGATATTGTTATACAGAGAAACAAGATACAAAGTGTTGTTCCAAATGCCATGTCTGCACTTAATTGTGTGAAAGCTTTCAACTCTTTGTTATTTGTGGAAGACAACTTTGGTCTTTCTCCCTAACCGGTTTTCTAGTTTAAGTAGTTTTGTCGGGGTGTAAAAATTCTTAAGATATCTTACGGCGGGCGTTCATGTTCTTGCACGAACTGCGCATTTTGCGGAGTGTGGTAGGCCTTACTTTTCGGGATTTGATAACAAAGCATGAGAACCGGATTTCAAGCCTCATAAAACTCACGTGGTGTTGAAAACATGAAGTTAGAGTAGTCTCTTACCATAATAAATAATGTCCCAGGTTATATTAAAGACAGCAGACAAGAAAATCACTAAACAGCTAGCATTGAGAACAACATCCGTCATCCCACACAAGATAAGTGCATTCCCAGCTGCAAGTCTTCAGGGACTCTTATCTCTGCAAAATGTGCAGTGATGAAGTTTTTACAGTTTATTTTCAGTCCGAGGTGTTTGCTCGAATTATGCTGAATTATCTAGAGATGTTTACATGTTGAAGCAGCAAGAAAAATAGCTATTTAATCCAGCCTTCTTTACTCTGTAAGAAAGAACGACTCCCTTCTTCGTTAACGGCGGTTGGTCTAGATTATTAAAACTCCCTGCTCTATAGTCGCTTGACTTAGCGCCGCATCACTGTCCGGCTTATTGCGTCTACAATTTATGTTTGGATAAACTAAGAACTCCAAACCGTCAGTTTAAACTTCTGCCGCATGATTATGCATAAACTCCAGTGTTTCTGTATTTCTCGACATTTTATTTGTTGACAGTTTGTTTAGTTTCAAGAAAAAGGGGGGCAAAAGAACCTTTTGTAAAGGAGTTCTCACCATTAACCAGTTTTAGAAGTAAACTTATGTAGGTGAGGCCTACAGAGAACATTGTACATTTTCAAAGTAAAGTTGGGTGTCGGACAGCACAAGAACGCCACTATCTCGTTAAATTATTGAACAATGGCTCTGATGAAATGAAAATAAAGTCTAGGATTTATATTGATTGTATGTCTACGAACGTTGACTGGTATAATTATTGTAAAGGTTTAGAACATCAATCAAAATTTTCAAAACTCGCTACGGTAATAAAAGTTTCAACAGTGTTTTACCCGTCAGTCGCAAATGGTTGCCTCTGTAATTTTTGGAAAGGGTGAATTTCTTTGTCTTTCCATTCATTACTTCACAATTCCCAAAAGAAAACAGTTGTAGAAAATAGTAGACATCAGACATGAGCATAACATATTTGAGATGTGTATTTCAGTATACTTGAGTCCATAATATTTGAGGGATGCATTGCAGTGTACTTAAGTCCATAATATTTAAGAGGTGCATTGCAGTGTACTTGAGTCTATAAACTTTCATCTTTGACGAAGAAAGAAAGCAAAGCTTCTGTGGGAACAACGCGGTGTTGAAAAGTAATGCAAGAAACAGAGAAAGAGAGAGAATAAAGAAGATAGAAAAATGTAAAGTTTATACTGCTTGACCTCACAGCCACTGGCATCTTTCAAAACCTCAAACTGTACAACTTTCAAAACTTCAACCTGTACAATTTTGTTGTGGCTGGATAATCGTGAGTCTGTGTGTTATTTTTTCCCTTGATACACTGCAAATTAATATCCATGCACTTTCAAGTTGAGTCTAAAAAGAAAGTAATTGAGTTGAAAGAAATCGCAGAAAAGGGATTATTGGGTCTGCAAAGAGTTGAGGCGTTTGTCATCTGAATGAAGGATAGTGTGTCGGGGGGGGACTTCACAGGGTAGTAATACCGGTCCTCCAAAAAATATCTCGAGAAGCCTAATAAAGGTTGGTCTCAAAGATTGTATTATATTTGTCCTTATTCATTGTGATTTACAGCATATAGGCTTCTAGCAGGATGATAAAACATTGAACATGGCTGTAAGTGTGTCTTCGGTAGTATAATAGTGGTAAGTTTCTTCGCCTATTAATGCGGGAGATAGCGGTTCAATTTCTTACCGAGGAGATAAAATTTGTTGGGTTTTTTTTCTTTAAAAATATTGGTTACACAACCACCACCCACCTTTTGGCATGTTTATACTTCGTCAGTTTTTTTTCTCTGCCTTTGTTGGTGTGCCGGGGTAAGTCAGATTATGACAACTTACCTTTGGTCGAGCTATCTTCACCCGTGAACAAACGCCGTGCATCTTGGTCAAATTTCATTCCAATTTTCTTGTTCAAAGTCTGCATTGATGCCTCTCATAAAACAGACTTTAATGATTTATTGTTGCTAATGAGATCATCCAAAATTGTCAGCGATGTTGTTATTTATTTAATAAAAATCTTCTTAAAATTTTAAGTAACGGTTGTCGTAGTTTATGCTAAAGCGAGTAAAATCCCCATAAAATCAGAAATTATCTGGCCGTTGTATTTGATATCACGACTCGTAATGAGTAGGGATGAAAGTAAAATTTTTCGCGTTTTACAGGAGTAGCAAAAAGCTTTCTGACTTTAACCTATTTAATACAGCCTTTCCCATTGGTCGTGTGAAATATTTTGGTTAGGTTCAATGATCAGTTCTCTTAAGCCATTTTTGCCCAATGTCTAACAGTTTGTTCTGTAAGGGACTTGAGACTTTTCACTCGAAAAAAATCGTTATTGATGCTAGCCGTAAGAGCCATTACCACCTCAACTTAACAGTTATCTACAGTGGGCAACTAAGCAAGGATTGTAAGATCACTCAAATTTAAGAATGGTGTTGCACGGCCGTGACCAAGTTTCGTTTGCATAAGGGAGTAAGATCCACTACAACTGACAGTCTCTTGGAGAGATGTTTAGACAATTATCGTTGAATAAAGGCATGCGCTTCGATACACCTTTGTTTAATCAATCAGTTGGGGACGTGCAGGTGTAATGGATGTTACAGCTGTATGTTATAACGATATATCTTTATTAAATATATGTATCGAACTTTTACATTTTTCTTATTACTCCGCCAGTTTTTACGTCATATGGTCAGGACCAAGCGGAAAACATGCGTTAGACTTTGGAGGTTACGTCTGGGTAAAAAAACGCATTTCGTTAAAAAATATCTCATAGACCTCTATGAAATACCACCCGCTATGCGAGGGAGGTTTCCTCGACTCACAGTATTTATATAAAGTTTTGAGACATGTCATTATCCTTCATCATACACGTTTAAGCGTAGACTTGGACAGAGCCGTTATCGAATTTCATTCTTATGTCGTGTTCGACCTTTTTTTTTAGGAATTCAATAATGCTTGGGCCAGCAGGATAGTTCTCTCCTATTTGGTTTCAGCCGTGCCTGGTGATTTGGCAGCAGATTTGCAGGGAACTAATTCCTTAGAATCGAAGGTTCCAACAGTCTGTTTACTTTTTTTTCACAGTAACGTTAATACTTAATTCGAAAACATCCAACACCTGCTTAGAGAAATTATTGTCATCAAAAGTCGCATTTTACGTTTGACTAGTGAGATTATGCCTTATTACAGAATTTAAAGGCTTTGAATGTAAAAATACTAACACATTAATGATTTGGAGTGGTCGCCAGACAAATGTTGTTATTTATCTACTTCAAATTGTTAACTGGAAGCATAAATAATCATATTCTGTGCATATAGTGGGGGTAAAAGACATAAACAAATTTTCTTTCTATAATTAAACCAATCATTTTTATTTGATTGAAAAAAGCATTTAAATAATTAAAAACATTGAGCGGCTTAACAGATAAGAGGAACCTGGTGACTAGATTAAAAAGGGCAGCAACTTCGCAATCTATGGAAAATCATTTCTCACTAGCGTTTTCATCTTGTTTTCCCAAAGTACGAGTATTAATACTGCGCTAAAGCTGAGCACAAATAATTGGCCTAGTTAAAATGAAACAAATTTCATGTCTTAAAGAAATGAAAAAGAAACCGTATTCCTTTTGTGTATTGTTTGTCACCAAAGTGAGGTTCCAGACCCAAAGAAGGCATAGGAGAAAAAATGAAGAGATTAATTGGTTTACATTGTTGATCAGTTTTATAAATACGGCCATTAGGTTAATTAGACTAGTTATTGAATCATTGATGTTTTCTTTGCATTTTTGCGCACAAGTCTTCTTCTTTGTTTCAGTGTTGTCTTTTTCGGTTTCTATATAATTATGCTCTTCAGTTTATTGATGTTTGCTTATTTTAGGGCGTGAATAAAAATTTATCTGTCTAATTGGTTGATTATTTTTTTTTTAATTCTTTTGGAGCTTCCTACGGCAAAAAGACCAAGTTTAAAGTTTGCATTGTTGTTCTGGTCGATTCCTTTGAATGAAATATGGCTTTCAATGTACAAGTAGGAAAGGTATTAAAAAAAGGGGGCCAAACCTAGACATTTAAAAAAAGGGGGAAAGGGGCTTATGAAGGCTGTTGGGAATAATGAGAGTAGAGCACAAAATTATCGTTCTTGCCTGCAAGCAATTGACTTCAAAGAGGGAGTTTACCAACAGAACGAGAGTTTGCGCTCTAATCTCATTCCTAATTAGAGACAGAAATATGGGAAACGGGGGGGGGGGGCATTAGATAGCGTGAGTATAAGATATAGCAAAGAAGGCAAAACGATGGGTACGAACTAAGAGAGAAAAGTTAAGTTTGATTAGTTTAGTTAAAGAGTAAAAATGGTTAAATCCAGAGGAAATACGTTAGAAATAATTAGAAAGGGTGAAAGGATAGTGGGTTATTCGTAACATTGCTGTTTGTAGAGATGAAGCACACGTCAAGAGAGGCAAGAGAAATAAAGATGGGGAAATGCAGGAAAACGAAACAGTTTTAAAAAAGTGAAAAAGAAGTAAAAGTTTGAAAATGGCAAAGTATCAAAAACAAAAAAGAAAAGTGAGATTAAAACCAGATAAGAATAATCGTAAAAACAGAAGGTAGATTGTTAATATGCTGGAGGAAAAACTGGAGGAGACAGACTGACAAGGAGACAAGCTAACAAAGCACCAGCTCAAGAGGGTGACAACTCATCAGACAGGGGATTAAGGGCTAGGGGAAGAGAACAGCATCCGCAAGAACCTCAGACTCTAAGTTAGACAGACACTGCGAGGTGGGATAACTTTCACTCTAATCCACCTTGTATCCGGTTTGTTAATTCAATCTGGCATTGGCTGAGATAAATGTTGCTAAGATCTAGCTAAAAGTAAAAATAACATTTGGGAGAACTTTAGGTGGTGGTTGTTTTTTGCTTATGTTTTGGAGTCAGCTGCAGAGAAACTCCAAGTGTTCAATGTAGGATATTGAGTCTTGCGTTCAGGCGATGGGTTAAAATTTCATCCAGTCTAAAACAAAGATCGGCAATATAGACCACAGATTGATAATACTATCAACGAATCGTTTCATGTTGTGTTACATGTATGCAGTTTTTTCTATCAAGATGCCGAACGCTCCCGTAGGAGTTGCGTAAAGCTCTTTTGAGCAGTAAAAACCATACATGGTTATGGTTACATTGATCCTTGCAAAAAAAATTTGCTCTCATCCACTCTCCCGGGAGTGATCGCCATCTTAAGTTAAATGCCAAGGCAATCAAGCCATGATAATAGTAAGCCTATCATTCTCTGATCTATATTGAGGATCTTTGTTTTGGGTAGGTCAATACAGGTGAATGGATTGTTCTGTTATGAATAAAGGTAGCCTACCTTGAAAATAAAAAGTAAAAAAAATTCGTATTCTATATCATACTGCAAAGAAATGTGATAATCAACTTAAAATTATGAAGACAGATAAGTAGATTCCTGTAAAGTAGAAAACTAATGTTGCTTTCGGGGCGAATAACAAAGAAAAAAAGTATAGGAATTATGGTGTTGTGTATGGCGGAACAACAGTCACTGCTGTAAGAAGTGAGCACATGATTGTACCGCAGTGTAATTAGCAGTACAAAACCAGCTCAGAGACTCGTCAACTAAAGGGCAGGATGTGAGAGAAGAGGAGCTAATTTGGTACAGGAAGTGATCTCTCCGCAACTTCGTCACAACCAATACCCAGTGCTGAGAAATAGTCTTTATATTTTTATACGAGCCGAAACAGAAAAACAAGCTTCAGAATCTGAAAAAGGCTCTACGACCTTTTTCAACTTGGTGGTGTAATGTTCTGTTCGTCTCGCGAAAAATGAGAGCTATTGTAATGGGTTTCACAGTAATTAATTCTTTTTCAGGAACTACTTTGACACAGCGGTGCGGTTGTTACTGTTAATGTTCGAGGTGCAATTCGAGTTCTAAAATACATGTTACTGAGTTGACCCGAAGACACAATAATAGTACATGTCTTTTTTGTTTTAAATAGTCTATGCTCAAGGGGAAGTAAGAACGAAGTTGTCTTTTTTTTTAGTTTCAGTTTACAATTTATTTTTATCTAACCACTGGTAAGTAAGTCACTTTTACTTTGTACGTACCATTGCGCCTGTTTCAGTATCTCCCATGTGATGTTGAACTTTGTATTTCATGTTGCTTGGTGCTGTTGAGGACTTTTTTGTTTGCCTCTAATTTGATGTTAACAGTAACATCCATTTTCTTTCATCATTTTACATTTTTTTTTTCTTTTTTGTTTTCTATACTTGTCTTTCTTTCTTTTTTTATTATGGCTAGAATGTCATCTCTGAAGAGTCCAACATCTATCTAAATGGGATAGTAGATAGAGCCCGACCAATTCACAATCATGTTTCTGTGCCATCGAAAATGCCCATATTTACATGCAAGTCGGATTGTTTCTTTTTCCAAGGCTGCCCGTCTCTGTTTAGTGCTATCTTTAGTATTTATGATTCTACGGATCTGATTTCTGCTTTATACGGAGAATTTTTAAAGCGAAAACTAGAGTTTCCTGCTATAAGTCTTTGAGATCAATGGATAGAAATTATAAAAGGCGGTCATTGAGAATCAGGTAGGTTTTTTTATCTATACCCTTAAACCATTCTAATCTACGTCTTGCGTATTTTCCGACTGCTTGAACTTGGTTTTGATTTTAGCCTCATCAACGACTCTTCCAAAATTGGCCTGCTGGACCTTCCTATGTCTAGCTTGCACGTATGATGAGTCTGCAAGTGGGTTTATTTTTTAAATTTTCCTCGTAGTTTCTTAGCTCAATGAAAGCTTCTCTCTCTTCTTTAAAGTGTGTAAGGATATTGTTTCGCATTGTATGCACAAAGGAAAATTCTTCATGAACATGAACATTTGCTTCCATTACACGCACCGCCCGTTTTTACCGACAGGGGTTGTCGGATTATGACGTCATTATGATGCAGACCTGCCAATTCTCAAAATGGAAAATCAGTATGATTGAGTTACAAAATCAGTATGATTGAGTTAAAAAATCAGTATTCAGGATTAAAAATCTGTATAACCATGTACAGGTACTAAGACTCGGACACTGTTTTTAGTAAAAGCACTAACAGTTCACTTTCATTGTAGCCATCATCATTTAAAATGTTAAAAAAAAAAAACAGGAAAAAATAGTTTTAAAAAATATCATGCTCCATAATAATTAATATAGTAAGACTAACCAAAGCATTTTGGTACACACAGGTACTAATAACAATTTTCAGATTGCCAAAAAAAGTGACAAACACTGGGAATTAACTCTTTGAAACTTGGCTCTAAAAAAGTAAAAAATCAGTATTTTGTAATAAAAATCAGAAAATCAGTATTTTCTAACATTTTGGCCAAAAATCAGTATAATACTGATTTAACCTGCATGAATGGCAGGTCTGATGATGTCATACTAAGTGGTAGTAGTAGCAACAGCAGCAGCAGCAGTTGCAGCAGTAGTAGCAGCAGTGGTAGTAGCAGTAGTGGTAGCAGCAGTAGTAGCAGCAGTGGTAGTAGCAGGTGTAGTAGCAGCAGCAGCAGCAGTAGTAGTAGTAGTAGTAGTAGTATTGGTAGTAGTAGTAGTAGTGGTAGTAGTGGTAACTGTTGTTGTTGTTGTTGTTGTAAATTAAACAGGAGTTGCAGTAGAGCTGTGCGGGTCTAGGAAGATATATTTTTAAACTCTAACAATACAGACGAAACAAGTGAGCTATCGGCTTTACGCCTTCGTCAGACAAAAAAAAAACGTGTAAGACATTTAAATAATCAAGCACATGACTAACAATAAAACTTAGAAGAAAAGCAATAATATTAATCATAAACAATATAAAATATTTATGACAAAAACAATAAAGAAACAAAATGTACCTAGAAACCTAGATATAAATCTTTCTCCAAGAAAAAAATAAAGGGGGGAGGGGGGGGCTACTAGGGGGAAGGAGCCTGAGGAACCACCAAAATTGTAACGTCATTACATTGTGATAGAAATCGGAAGAACTATCAATTTAAAGCGAGAATTATTTTATACCAAAAACAACGTATGAACTAGATCTAGGCCTATCTCTCTGGAATTAAAAAGACGGATAAAGATAGGCCTAGATCTAGTTCATACGTACCTTTTTACACAGTACTAGTGGTAGTATTAGTAGTATATTCTAGTTCGTTCGTTCTCTCTCTCTCTCTCTCTCTCTCTCTCTCTATCTATCTCTCTCTCTCTCTCTATCTCTCTCTCTCTCCCTCTCTCTCTCTCTCGGTCCTCATCATAAATAAACGACAACAAGAAATAAGTGAAACAATACTTCAATTCACACAAAAAATTCCATAAATGTTTAATGTGAAAATAAAAACTTTCAAACGGCATAACAATGAGACAAAGACTTTTTTAAAAATTTATTACAAAATGATTTTGCATGAAGAAAGACGAAGCAGCAAATACTCTTACTTTTTAAAGCAAAGTTGTCATTTTGTCTTATTAAGTTCATTGAAGATTGAATTTGCTGGACAAATAAAGGAGCGATTGATATGATTGTTTCATTGATTTACCCTTGTTCCTGAGATAATCCCATTCTCCTGTCCTTGTGTTATTTAAGCCTCTTCGGGCAGGGCATATGATATAATAAATTTGAAAAAGTAGAAATTTTCTTTCAGCAGTAAATGCTGCGCTCAAACTTCATATCCAATGTAGTACTAGTAGATTTCAAGTATAATGCCTGTTGGCTCAAATCTTATAAACAGAGATATCAATGTTGTAGATTTCAAGAAAATGTTTGACGCGCCCTCTGCTCCTGACATTTCTGTATGGCCAGAGACATAACGTTGTCTACTCTTACCTTGTAGGTGATAAGCATCACCATCTTAAAAAGGAGAATCAGACCACCCATACATGTACCACACAGACATTACTTCCTAGTGTGTTTTGCATCCGTTGGCCATAACAATTTTATACATGCACCTTAAGGAGCCACTCATTCCATTATGTTTTTCTTGCCTTTCGGAAAAATTGTTTTATTTAATGAAAAGGGATTATAAAAATACTCTGTAATATAAAAATATAACCATCTTTCTTATTTTACTGGCACAGCCTTGGTTGCATTACAAAGAAATAAAGTATACTCTGGACCTATTATTACCAAGAACACATACTAAATAACAATAAGTCTGCGAAATAATACATGTATAATTATAAGGACATTCTTCAATTCATCCAGTTCTGTCGTCAGATATAGCAAGGTAATAAACTTCTTTACATAGTAATCTGCATCACAAATAAGAGACAAAATACATGT
>BMAT01011765.1:47944-83280 GCA_019649035.1 Elysia marginata | reverse complement strand
TCTGGACACGCTCTTGCCAGTAAAACGCACTAAAAATACAATAGCTTTTTTTCTATGACCATTAAGTGAAAAGGCAGTATGGGAGTGATCTTAGACTTATTTCAAGTACACTTCATGACCCCTTGTTAGGCAAGTCTCGGCTTAAAAGATCTGTGCTGAACACATATATGTAAGACAGGCTAATTGAAAGCTACCAAACTGATTCAACAGGAAACAGAGAAAAGGCATAGAAAATAAAAGAAAATGATTAATACTGCATGCATTTTACTGAATTGAGCAAAAACAGATGGGCAAACCCATATTCTAAATATGGTACTGTAATGTATGCGATTTGTTGAATCAAAAACACCTTACAGGGATTAGTTTGGATCTAGAGGACAGTATGTATATTGTACTGAATTGAGCAAAAATAGACAAGCAAAGCCTTAGTCTAAATACTGTAATGTATGTGACTTGTTGAATTAAACACTTGTTACAGAGATTAACTTGGATCTTGAGGACAGCAGATCATAATCAAATTCATGATAGTAATAGCAGAAGATAACCACTACTTTCCATAGAGGGTTAAAGATTGAATGACAATTCTGCATTTTAAAAGGACTGAAAGACACAGCAGTATTATTGCCTCTGATGATATGTAAACTACAAAACCATGCAAGTATAGGTTACTTCCCCTAATACGATTGTTATAATTTTTTTAATTTATAATTTAAATATTCAGCTACATCATTTAAAGCTACCATTGGTAATTAATAACATAGCAGGGTTAAAAGAAAAGATATTCAGCAACCAACTGTATTTTAGTATCAAAATGACTTGTGACTACTTCTATCCCTGTATGTCCACTAAAATAAATAGTTATGACTCTACCATAAATTGATTGCTTTCCACTTGAAAATAAATTTCGAAATAATTCAACATGAGTCCCTTAGTGATAGACATTTAGGCGTACCCACTAAAGAATAAACTACTGCTCTAAGCAGAATTCATGTTGGTTGACATGCCGCATGCATTTATTTAAACTGCTTCTTTGAAGACTGCTCAGCCAAGGGTATGGCCTGAGCTCATTTTCTGATTCAAACACTTTTTTGTGATGAGCAAGTCAAAATTATCAAAGACATAAAAAACAAGCTGCTAAGAGATCGTTATCGTTTTCTTTTATTTAATTTGTCTCTTGCATCAATCACCAGGTTAGGCCTAAGCTTTTCATAGAGTGTACCTGTGACATAAAAACCTCCATCTCTCATGTAGGCCTAGGTCTACCATCATGCAATTTTCAATTGAAATGGAGAATATAAAGAGAAACAATCAGTATAGAAGGGGAAAATCAATTTATGGTCACAGTGCACTTACCTGTATGGAAATACAAAACAGAGTAATGAGTTCAATGTTACTACTACAATTTTGAATTTGAAAAACACCCTTTTTGAAAACGAAGATGAAAAATTTCTTTTACTGTTTCTAATTTGAAGATCTTCAAATCTTTAAAAGATTATATTTAAAAAACAAATTCTAATGTTTAGAAGAAAATTAAAGCACACAGTTCAAAATAATGTTTCATAAGATTACAATGTGTCAAAGTGCAATATCCATCTCATTTGGAATAATCACAAGTCTCATTATTATGATTATAGCACCTAACTTATTTGGACATGATAATTTTTTTTGCTGAGATTTGTTAATTATGAGTTCAGTTAGTATTGCCGCATAAAAAAATTTCTACTACCTACCAACCCAAAAAACATTGCAGGATACAATTAACCCCTATCAGATCAATGGACTAAGTCTGGGTTCTACCCTCGTACTGGAGATGTGGCAATATTTTCAAGCAGTACAAATTTTAGGCAAACACTGTTAATAGAGACAAAAACATCACAGTTTAAATATTCAACTAATTAAGATTTAGGATAGGCCCTTTATACTGTATCTGTTAGTAAGAAGTATTGTTAGTTTTGAATTATAATGTACAGTGTACCAATAACAATAAATAGCCATATTTCCCTGCACTTTCATGTTTGATAGATACCCAAGATATACATAATATTACCTGCCTTGGGTGTTAAAATTAAAATTGAAATCTACAAGCTAATTGCTATCCTAATCAGTGATTCACAGACAGTGGTGAACATTCAATGTAAACGGACATTTTAACGTACAGCTATTGATATTTTTTAAATGACTAGCTGGTTAGGCTTTTTAGTTTGTTCACTCAATATCAGAGAGAAACTACGACTAAGATTAATCAGATTCTTCATACTGGTCTGCAAGACTGAAAGGCTTGTAATACTTGGGTGCAAGGCTATGTTTTCTTTTCATCTTTCTTTGTGCCTCCATCCAGGGGAGTGAGGCATCGTCCTTTACTGCTTCCCTGAGTTTCAAGAGGCCCTCCTCGCAGATGGAGTCAAACAGCTCATCTCGGTTGCGGATTCCACCAAAAACAAAAACCTGAAGTTAAGGAGGTTAACATTACAATAAATAACCCATGAAAAAATATCTTAAAACTTATAATAACCTCCTTGTTTTAGTAGTTCTTAATAATTCAACACATTAGCCGGAACTTCCCATTACACGTTTAGTTCAGGTATGAAAAGGTGAAAGATAAAGATAGGCATGAAAATCATTTAGCGAGTTTAAAGAATTTGGGCCCAGCTGCTTCAAATAATTTCAGATCAACCACCAAGCCAACATTTTATCAATTTTAAGTCAAAAGTGAAGAAAACAGATGCTTTAACCAAAATATTTTACAAAGGAAAAGAATTATGAGACAAAAGTACTGATCTGCAAAGGCAATCTGTCTGAATAAGTGAGAATATTCTTCAAGCAAAAGAACAATGAAATATATAGTTGGCCAGAAAAAGAAGCATACAAGTCAATGAGAATTTGATATTATTTTTGTCAGATAGCACGGTCATGGTTAACCAACAAAACCAAAGGCTTGCTTTCATGATGCCCATTATTTTTCTGCTGTACAAGGGGACAAGGCATACAACTATACAAAGATGATAAATGTATGAAAAAACTTCATTTCAGAAGAGATTTTAAAACGTTAAACTCTTTGAAAAGAAAAAAAAAATCAAATATTGTAAGCACTGAAAGCAATGTTCAAAGTACAATTAATTACATTTAGCAACCAGGGTTAAAACCAAATTTAAATGCGGAGTCTACATAAATCTGTCTTTCTGTTTACTAGAGGATTGGTAAATAACCTTTTTAACTCAAGATATTTATTGTAAAATCAGTGGAAAAGGAAAAATGGTACATGTATGTCTTGCCTAAGAGTCTGTGTCTATCTAACCATTGTTGCTATGTATAAAATTGTTTCCATAAAAATTTTGTTTTGTTGCCGCAACAAATTTAGGAATGATATAAAACTACAACTGAGACAGTTTTACCTTCAAAGAAAAATGCATGCTATCTCCAAACAAGGGAATACTTAGCTAAAAACTGGGACTGTTAAACTTGTGAAATGCTTCAATGATAATTACCAGTTACTCAATTCTGACATTGACATTCTGCTGCAAAAAATATTTACTTTACACTACAATGAACACTCAAAATAATAATTACTTCAGAATAACAGAAAATGTAGAAACATCAAAACTGTAAAAATCATAAGGCGTTAAGTAAAAAAGAAGCAAAAATTTTATATGTTTAAGAACAAAAAGGACAGTAGAAATATTTTACAGGGCCAAAGTAAAATGGGAACAAAACAAAAGTGCTGAAACACAGAGAAATCAGCTGCTGAAATGAAAATCTTATCATTTAAGAGTATTAAAATGTATGTAAAAAATACAAAGCAAAATTATAGGCACAACATTTTTAAACAATCTGAGCAAAATACTGAAAGATACTTAGAAATTAAATGACGTTTTCATGATAACAGACAAAATTATTAAGTTTTATAAAGACATACAATCCAAGAAAAAAGCTTCATTGTAGCAGAGATAAAGATATTAAATGCCACAAAAAGTTGTTTTGTCTCTAAGACTTTAAAAATTTGAGTTGAAAAAAGAAAGGTCAAAAAATAAAAACAGATCCACACAAACTTAAGGATTGTTGAAAATTGAAATAGATAGAGCAAAGCTCAAACTATATATTGTCATGCGACAGTTAAAACCATTTTTTTTTTCAAGCTGGAGACATGTTAGATCAATGAGGACTCTGGAGCCATTAAGAAACATATTTTATCAACATAGAGTGGGCTAAAAAGTAAGTTTCGTTCTGGCATATGTCAAACCGCCTTTGTCCCACAAACTTTAAATTTCTCATACACACTTAAATTTTAAAACTCTTTTGCCAAGGTTGTATAAAACATGAAGTGTATGTGGCGTCATTTCCTCTAAAAAAAAAAAACAAACTTCCAACTACATTCTCATGTAGCAGTGTTCTATTTTTTAGCTTTTGGCAGCTGAGGGATGCTGTGCTGCAATTATTCATGTAAAATTGAAGTATTTTTATGGCAATGTATGCATTTCTAAAGGTGAAGTTCAATGGTGGGTGAGAACTTTTAAATGAGAAAGCCTGAAGAGACAATTATGTGTGATTGCAGGCATTCAGATCAGGTAAGCCAATAACAGCATCAGATACAATCTTTTGGGACATTTGAGAGTTTACTGAATATATGGAATTCACGGAAAAGATGGAAATAGTGAACTGGGAACAATATGGTTCAACTCTATAGTCTCTCAAATCTAGACTCAGAAGGGTCCAGATCTTGCTCCATTGAACTATTTCCTGTTCATCAGCTCCAGAAGTATCTTATGAACAATCATTATGACAAAAAAGAAGATGTAAATGCAGCTGTTCGCCAATGTTGCTGTGCACAGTCACCAGAATTTTTCTCCGATAGGATGAGCCAACTGGTCCAAAGTTGCCAGCCCTGTATACATCGTAAGCAACTGAACTGTCATGCATGTAGTGGGGACTCCATCCTTCAATTTGAGGTAAGATTTGGAGGTGTACTACATGTATTACAAATAAAACTGTTGAGCAAAAACAGAACTTACTTTTCAGCCCAAACTTGCATAACAGTTTTAGAGTTAAGAGGAATGACAACAAGTGATTTCTTTTGCATTCAAGAACAAAATGACCTTTCGATTATAAACAAATTAAACTCAAAACCAAAATATTGATTTCCCTGAACAAATGAGATCTCACATGCTAGGAAAAATATGACCCACAAAATTTTATCATAAATTGCCTGAGTGCAAGTATCTCAATCCATACATTGAATTTATCATCAAACATGCTCTCACTGTAATCACAAAAAGCCCTATTTTCATCCGTTTTCAAGACCATCCAAAACATTTGACCCTTTTGTGATATGATTTGTAATACATACAATAAAGCGGACATAATAAATTGGATTCACAATGTTCATTAAAACAAACATTGATTATCATAAAATATATGGTAAGATTTTTTACAAATCTATTTAAAAGACCAGTCTGTTACTTTGACATTCATGAAACCAATTTTTAACACCTCTCACTACCATCACTGATATAAATATGTCTTAGATGATTACAAGCAAAGCTTTTGAATCGATAGCTTGCACCGCAGAGAGAAGACACACATACTGTTGCATCAGAGGAGCTCAATGATCAACATTAGTAGAACAGTCTATTTGCAGAGGTTTTTCATCTATTGGATCGTGTATTCATCAATCAGCAAAGAAAAAAGTTTGTCATATTTTGATTGAGCAGAAAATAAATTGATGGAGCAAAATTTACTGGTAATATTAGCCTCTCAGGTTTTAAAATTTAACACAAAGCAGCATAAGAAATTCAATTGTCTTGCCCTCAGTCTGAATGAGACAGACATTGTTACATTCATTGTAGCATTCAATTTGAGAAAATGCCTTTTAAAAGAAGATTCATTCCTAGTTTTTTCTTTATTTTAAATCAAAAGAAGTTCAAATATTTTTTTGCAAAATGTTATAAGCTCATGTCCTTCTTAACGTTTTAAAGGTCAGAAAAATGCTCTGTCCAAAATATCAACGCTTTATATTGAAAAGACTTTAACATCCATCCTAATTAACAATGGTTGACTGACTGTCTAACTGGTTGTTTATCTAAAATCACATCCTCTAATGTTAGAAAAATGAACCTAGCAAATTAAAATATACAGCTACAGCTTTTTTAGTGAACTGTTTGAATTATACACATTTATACAAGTTCAGTAGTGCATGAAAAGAAATCTAAAGGCATGAGGTAAGACAAAACAGGCACTGTTATCAACTGCATCTGACTAACCAAGTGAACTGCACAGAAATTAGCATTCAATATAATGTTCTCATACTAAAACACACTCTCACAACTAGACTAAAATGTTTAAAATGCAAAATCTGGTTCATAAGATTAGAGGAGGTGTTTAAAGTGGTTGTGAGTGATGTGTCTCTTCCTCCTCCCTTCGCTACGAAGTAATTCCTCCTCCTGCATTTTGAGGAGTCCTTGCTCACAGATTGTATCGTAGACTTCATCTCTGTTGTAGATACCTCCAATCATGAAAGGCTTTGCAGAGTCAATGTGACACACAGGGGGTGTGCGGGTAAAAATATTAGGAGAAGGGGGAGTGTGGGATGACATTTTAAGATCTGAATGGTGATTTGAGTGTATCTTAAAGATCCGAACAGTTAAGGAATAGAAAATGAGTCCTATAAAACAAGTTTAACTAGATATAGGTTCACTGTCAGAGCTTAAACAAGAGGGATATGACATAAAATCAACCTATTAAATCTGATTTTTTTCTCTACAGAGCTTCTAACAGTAACTTGAGGGGTGACTTGTATTTGTATGAGAATGTTTAATATACTTACCTGAAATAGCTTTTAGATTAATATCAAAGTAACAACCCTGTCTTGTGACTTCAAAAATATTTAACATAAAACTTCTTTTAACCACAACAAAAAACAACAGCAAGCATAAAAAAGCTAAAGAGTAAAGAAACAAATAATATAGACCATTTACACGTGTAGCAGTTCCTCATTTAAATAGTTTCTTCAATCTGCAGGTTCATTTGAGAAAATGGGCATTTTACATGAGAGGGATAAAGTTTGCCTGACTTTTTTTTACAAGGTTACAACTGGGAGTATATGATCTTAGTGATTACACAAGATATGTAAGCCTTGAAACAATGTGTAGACTTTAAAATTTCTTACTAGACAGCGGGTTGTCCAGCTTATTAAATCCTTTGAAACACATCTTTTAAATGCAGTTTGCATCATTTTATGAAAAAAATTCATCATACTTATTCCCGATCCTCCAACTGTAATAGCTCTGGACAAGGTGAAGAAATAAAACTATTTCTCCAGGTCTTACAGGACTTTGAATACATTATACAAGTTCTTACCACAAAATTTCACAGCCAAATTTATTTTGTAAGATTGCCACACATAAATAATGAAGAGAGGCTAGCTTTATCAATCAATTTTACTATTTGCAGTGATACAAACATACATATGCAAATGCAAGGCAAGCTATTTATGTGAGGAAACCAAAGCAATGCAGATTGCACCATGGATACAAAATCTGTACATATTGGCTATTTCATCTTTGTTTTGAGTTCATTATATTCTGAAAAGGTGAAGTAATAGGTTTACTCTCTTTGAGAACACAAATTGCACGTTTGAATCAATATGATAATTAAATTTTTGTTTAATTAGAACTCGAATATGTGACTGAGTTACCTTAACTATCTCACTTAACTGATAGCAGCTACAGGTACACATTTCATTTGATAGGGAAGAATACTTAACTGTTTTCTACAAAAAAAGTTTGGCTATCCATTTATTCTTACAGTTGTCAGAATATGAACTTATTGATTCGAAAGGGCATAAAAGGAGAACTTAGTAAAATGATAACCTTTATGAAAAATATTTTAAATGGAGAAAATTTACATAAAATTATGCCCTTTGAACCTTGGCAAAGATTGATTCCTTTTTGCCCTTAATAAAACAAATTTCAATTCAACAGTTAAGAAACAAATATCTAATGGAAGCGAATCCTACAATTACCACAAATAGAGCAGATTTTGAGTAACTCTTTTCATTCAAAAGTTGTTTTTTTTATTTTATTTGGAAACATAAATTTGATATGCAAAAAGCCCTACTAACTTAAAATGAGCATCAGGGTAAAACTGCCTTTAAATAACCAAACCGAATAATTTTTAGGAAAACAGAAAGTGTGAAGGCAACAAGTTTTCTTTCGGTTTTATTGTGTCTTTAAACCAAAAAAACTGTTCATTTGGTTTAAAAAAGAAAAAAAGACTGTGGTTTGATTTAGTTCAGATAAAAATTAATGTATACCACAATCTCTTCCTTGTTCAACACTTGCTGAAATCAGAACACAGTTGAAATAACTTTCAATTCAAGGTAAGTGTAAAAGTTACACTGTAGACATGGTTTCATGAAAAAAAAAGTCTGGCAAGCACCACAAAAACCCCAAAGAGGAGATGCTGAAGAAGGCAAAATGCAAGCTGAGTGTCAAAACGCATTTTAAAAATTTGACACAGAGACAAAGAAAGAGAGGGGGGGAACGTCTAAAAACTACAACATAAAAAAGGTATAAGCTTCATGCACTCCCACAAAAAATGAGTCCATCTCTAGAATTCCAACATTTGGAGATATGCATGCATTGTTTGAAAGCTGCTCCAAAAAGCAGTAAAAAAATTGTTATATCGTTTTTAGTGGATTTAAATAGTTCAGTATCAGTGAGGTCTATTTTCAAGAGAAAAAAAGGAAACACTTAACATTCAGGGCTGCCAATCCCTGATCAATTGGCTCCAGAACTTTGACACCCTGATTTCAATATTTTCTAAAGCATTTCAATACCGACTACAAGAACAAGATCCTACAAAGATTGGATATACTCATGGGACTCGTGTATATGACTAGGTGCTTGCTAAAGTTGCTATACCTAACAGTCAGTAATGTATTTGAATAGTCTCATTATTAATATATAAATAATTATCAGGAAAGTTTTGACTTTATGCTCCAACACAATATCTCATATTTTGATAGAAAAAAAGGTGACTCAGTACATTTACCTCCCAGTCATGGGCTTATTTCAGTACTTTCCGCTTGACATAGGTCCTCAGGTATGTTTGTATTCTAGTACTAAAATACCAAAATCGAGAGAGGTTTTAAAGATATTGCCAACCAATCCTCTGGTGGAAATCTCAGTTGGAGCCATTATTTTAAACATTTCATGGTTGTATGTGATGAAATACACCATTAACTTTCAATAAATACTGAGAATTTTTTTTTACATTTACACATTGATAGTAAAAGTCAATTTTCTCAATTTCAACATCAGATAAAAAAAATAAGAAAGATATATAAAACGTTAAAAATTCACTAAATGTGATGCTGATTCTTGCAAAATGCAATGTACCTCAAGCATTGAGTAGGACTTTTTAAAATTAGTCAATGGCATAATAATAAAGAAGAAATAGGCTGTTAAAAGATCACTGAGACTTTCAAGCGCCTACTTTTTTAAAAACTCAATCTATTGAACAAGGTTTTTTAACAATATTTTCCTACAATGAAAAATAAAGATAGATAACTGAAAAGAGTCTAAGTTTTGCCCTCATCAAGATTTCAACCCAGCCGATGAGTATCACTGTGTTCAAATTTCAAACAAATATATCTCAAATGATCTTGCTATCACAATTGAGGAGTTTTAATTTTTTTTGTATAAAAAAGGTTTATCTTCTTTGCGTGTTCTCTTAAATTAAAACAAAATATTCCACTTCCTTCATATTAGCTTCTGAATGGTTTTAAGTCTTGTCTGGCATCCCTAAGAGATTCTAAAGTGTTCTTTGTAAATTTGTGTAAGATTTTTAGTAAGAAAATACGGCAGAGAGAGTGGCATTTTGTCAGGTAAGATTGGTGTCTGTTAGCAGATGGGCTTTATCTCCAATTCTTTGACAGCTTTCATAATACATTGATGCCACACAACACATAAACAAACATTAAAAGAAAAAATAGTTATATAAACTATTGTTTATGGATCACAGACATGCTGTAAGTCTGGAATATTGATAAAGAGAAAAGTTTGCCAAAAAATGAATTGGCAAATACTGCACTATTATGTAAATTATTTTTCAGTGTTCGTATTTATTTTTGTCTTGTATATAGCATTATACATATAATGAACTTATAAACCAAAAAAAATTTTTTTTCACTGTCTCATGCACAGGAAAAAATAACCTTGTACATTAACATTGAAGTATTATCACCTTGTCTTTGATTATTTTACTTAACTTCCTAGAGTTGTTTTTTTTTTTTTCAATTCAAGTCAAATATGTACTCTCATCAAATGCATGAGTAAAGAAATTAATTTATTAAATTCTTGTATGCTTACCATGGTTTAAGCAGAAATACTGTTAAACAACCTCAGCTAAGCAAGATTCAGAAACACCAAATTACAACAAACCAAAGAAAAAAAGAGGAAAACCATAGCCAAACATATACTGGAGCAAAACACAGTAACCAAGGCATTAGTCTAAATTCAAAAACACCTAAAGCATCTGGAGGCACCAAAAGAGACCAAAGAGAAAACTTAAGATTTCTATGACACTCGATATTTACAGTTAATCGGCTGCTGGAGATGAGTGGCAAGAAGAATGGTGAAGTGTTGGAGATGGAGGGCCGCTGCCAGCATGCCCTAGGGCAGGAAGTGGTTGACATGACCATGTCAAACCAGCCTTACGGCCTGCCGCTATGATGTTTTCATAGGCCTCATCACGATTTAATATGGTTCCAAAAATGTAAGGCTGGTAGGGAAGGGATGACATGAATGTTGATCTAGTTTGAAACTTTGTAGTAAAATAAATGAGAAGTCTTCTTGTTTGATGCATAGGCATAAATGAGTGGTTGGGTTTATAAGCAGCAAACACATTTGTATAGAAAGAATTAAATTGAGGAAAACCATAAATATAATGTTTGTAACAATTAAGAAATAATTTACAGCATCAAATGCACAACAATAGTGTTCTCACTGGACAAGAAAACACAGTTTGACAGTACTTTTCTTACAAGCCTTTTGTAAAATTTGTTTGAGAGATATTTTTAACATATATTATATTGGTATTTTTTTTTTAAATCACAGCCCTAGTAAGTCGAACAGATTGAATTTATAACTGACAACAGAGTTTTGAAAAATGATATAAAAATATTCTTTATCAACAGTAAGTCTTTGTGTGAAACGTAAGTATAAATAACAATGCTGCTATTAATTTAAAAATCTAAAGTTCAAGGGAAGTCTTATACAATTTTTAAAAACAAAAAATAGTATCCTCATAGATGGCACAGATGAAAAATGTAATATAGCTTGAACACAGAAGGCCTATTAGATTTTATAGAACAAGTATTAAGCATCCATTTTTTATTTGTCTTTTGTTGTTGTTGTTATTTATATACTGAGACATTCTCAACTTGTTGACTGCTTCTGGCCAAAAATTTCTATTTACAGCATGTAATAATACTAAAATAATAATAGTAAAATATGGTCTATATATTTGAAATAATCGAAATTCTAAATGTTTCCTAGTAAATAAATTTGGGATAATTTTTTTAAGTTAAATTAAATGATGGCCAAAGTAAAGTCTGGGAGTAAGAGAGATTTGCATAAGGGGAACATACAAACATATTTTAAAAGGGATGAAGATAAAAATATATATGTATAGAAGCTGAGGCAGCAAGCTCTTTTTTTTTTTGTTTCCTTTTTTGTTTATGCCAGAAGCAAGGAAGCAATACTGGTTGTCTGGCATAAGCTGCATACCATACGCCAGAATAAATAGTGGAGGCAGGTGAAGGTATGAAATTAGCATTGGAAGCTTTATGTGGAAATGCTTGAAATATCTGCCTTCGGCACCCACCTCGCCACTAAGTCAAGTTTATTTCAATCATTTCAAATGTTACATTTCACTACACAACTGAGCCTTAGTGAATAATGTACTTGTCTCTATCTAGCTTGAATGAATAGGGCGTGGAAATATATAAAGATTTTCACTGTTCAGATCATATTGAGTTCAAAAATCATATTTCTGATCAGCTTTCCATTATTATTTTAAACTTAACAAATTTTGGATTATTTTTCATTTCAAAGATGACTATGAAATCTTACTGAGTTCTGAGTATGTTTTTATTGCCCACAAAAAACTTTCTTACACTTAGTTTGGAAACTGAATAAAGGGAGGTGATCTTTAAACATGCATTATTTTATAATGTAAAACTCACCTTCTCAGTGCCAACAACAGCAATCTCTATAGCCATGCCACCTCCAGGAATCCACCCATATGGTTTTGCCTGAAATGGTCACATTATACTCTGATATAAACTCATAAGGTTTGGGGGGTTTTTTTGTTGTTTTTTTTTTGTTTTTTATTAATGGGCTTTGAAAAACTGCAAAGTTACTGATGAAATGTTTAAAAAAATTTACATTCACAAAGAAACAATGGAAAAAGGGTGATGCACTTGGTAAATGAGGCCATGAGGAAAGGAAATAAGAGTACTTTTTTTCTATTTTTTTTTTAAATGGGAGGTTTCTTTAAAATTTATTTTATAGATCTTTTTTATTATTTGATAGGTGTATGTTTTGTCTCCAAAACAAATATCTAGAACTTGCCCAGAGAAAAAATTAAATGAAGCGTGAGCCGCATAAACATGTAATCATCTTTTTTGTATTTATTCCAATGCTGCAGGCAACATAAACATAGGGAATTTACCTTTTCGAGACGTGCAATATCTGTGAGTGGGATGACAATGTTTTTTGGTGAAGGCACTTTTGTTCTCTCAAAACAAAGAAAGCTGAGAAAAATATAGAATCAATTTTGACACCTTTGTCAGCAGATCTCATAGAAAGCACTCAAACATGACTATTGTCTAAACATCTCTGTTCAAATTTAAGTAAAAAACATTTCCAGTAAAAAACAGCACAATTTGCACATCATTTTAAAGATTCTAACATTCAGCATAATATCTTGACAAAAAATTTAATCAAAAATTACTACAAACATATTGGTAGCAGTCTGGAAAAATCATACAGAATGCAGAAGTGCCAACCCCTCATCAAATGGCTCCAATACTTTGAATCCCTCAATTCAGTATTTTCCAAAGCATTTGGGTTCTCTAAAATACTGAAACTATTATTCGTTGGCAGCCTTGCGGTTGTAGAATCTTGCAGTATGTGTAGATGCCATAGAATGCCTATTCAAAGTTCTTAGGTAGGGACTTGAAAAAAATTTTTTTAATACCAAGTTAATATTTGAAGGAAAATGCACAATGGCTAAAATACATAACCTGCCAGGTACAATACCTTTTTTTTAATTTTCAGCAATTACTTCTTTAATTTAAAGATTCTATAATTGTGAAGAAAAAAAAACATCCAAACCTTTCAACTTTGAGCAAAGAAAGCATTGTGTCAAATTTTAAACCTCTGATTCAAAATGTCAAATATCTCAGCCTAACTTACAAAGGCAGGCTTGCATCTTGCATTTTTACAATTTCAGAGGATATCAGTCTGAGAAAAGTTTTCTTAGATACGGTGTTCCTCAGGGATCTATCCTTGGGCCCATTCTGTTCTCACTGTATTCCCAAGAAATTTCTAGTGTCCTTACTAAACATAGTTTTCGTTATCAATTACATGCTGACAACACCCAGTTGTACAAATCAGCAAAAAATGATAATTTTGTCATCTTATGTAATTCTATTCAAAACTGTATAAGTGAAGTCTTGGCCTTAGCCTGGATGTTTTCAAACAAACTTAACCCTCTCATCCCTCTGCCCCTGCAGCTTACAACCCCTCCCACCTGGGCTCCTGAGCAAAACAACTGAATTTGTGAAACTGCATGCCTTCACTTACTTCTTCAGGAATGTTTACACTTCCAATCCTTAGAAACACAGTAAAGCTAGATGCTGGCTTAGTAAAGGCCTATCCGCCGTATAAATTTTCTTCAATCAGCCTAGGCCTATCTCTTCCACCACTAAGTCCACTTAGATCCTCAGGTCTAGATCTAGGTTCATCTGTAGAACTAGATCTAGGTCTAGAACTATCAACGGTCTAATCGAGGTTTAGATCTAAATCGCTTGCACTAGATTCATCACTGTAGATCTAGGGGTACTCCTGATCAAATTCACGTTCATCAGATTCAGAATCAATAATTTGCTGCAAAGACATCGTTTCTTGAAAACAGCCTTTGTTGTCGTTTCCTAGACAACGGCTCTGGTTGCTCCAGGCTCGCTTCATGGTGAAAATTCGTCAAAATATCAAAAAATCACAGCGAAAATTATGCAGGGAAGCCATTTGTAAACATCTGAGCTCTAGTGAACAGGAAAAGTCCAGTGTTTGGCCGATTATTTGTAGACTATGGCAGACGTTTTAAATTACACCCCTGAATCCCGGAATACCGGGAATCTGGTAGTAAGTGATTTAACCTATTCCCTGTATACCGAGAATCCGGTTTGGTGGGGTTAAACTTAAAAGGGACAAGACAGACATCATGGTTGTGTTTGCACACCAAATTTAAGAACTGTCCGGTGAATATATTCTGATTTCTAAGAGGATAAAAAACCTGGGTGTTTGTATGAACTCTAATCTTACATCAGATAATGAAATGTCTCATTTTTTTTTAAAAACCGTTATTTAGAACTTTGTAGAATTTCACAAATTAGACAAAATTTAACAAAAGAAAGTGCAAACAACTAGCTTGTACTCTGGAATTGTCAAGACTAGACTATTGTAATTCCCTTTGGGTTGGTGCTACTGAAAACAAGCTTAATCAATAACAAAAAGTTCAAAACAATTCTGCTGGCTCATTTTGAAATCATCAGAAAAAGACCATATCTCACCCGTCCTATAAGACCTGCATTGGTAGCCAATTGCATCACAAATACGTTATAAAATTGCATCCTATTCAAAGATTCAACCAAACCCTATATCCCTACACGAAATTTAAGATCTTCTTTGAAAAACATACTTCATAAACCTTGTTTTAACCTGAACAGTTTTGGTAAAGAGCGATTACTTATCAAGGAGCAAAAATATTGAACAAATTTTCCATCTCCTCTTTAAAATGTAAAGACGCTACCATCTTTTAAATTTAATTTGAAAACTCACCTCTTTTTCCTAGCCTTTGAAAATTAATTTTTTTAATGAATTTTGTGTATTCTTATATTCACTGTATGACTATGACTTTATTTATATACTTTTAATGGCCAATTTATATTTAACATGCAATTTTATGTGCGTTTTAAAATATGCGATATATTTGTAAGCTTTTTAGTTCTTAGATCTAAGTTTGTTAAGATTTTAAGTGAAGCACTAAGAGCTCCTTTTAAGAGAAGGGGCTATAAAAATAAACTTATTCTTATTATTAT
The DNA here is from genome assembly GCA_019649035.1 of Elysia marginata. Taxonomy (NCBI): domain Eukaryota; kingdom Metazoa; phylum Mollusca; class Gastropoda; family Plakobranchidae; genus Elysia; species Elysia marginata. Next base: position 67,901 of record BMAT01011765.1, on the reverse strand, counting down.
GTAGCACTGGTACACACCCATTATACTGACTTTATTGAAATCAGAAATAAAAGGAGCCCAATTATCTGTAAACTTACCTGTGTGTAAGGAAAAGTTTGCCGTTTTTGAAGGCAGCTGTCAGAGATTTTTCTCTATTAATTAGAGTGCACCTTCGCCCACCATGCCAGCCTGGTAAAAAAAGTTTATCATTAAAGAACTTCACACTTTTAAACAGTTTCTCTCATTCATTTGAATAAGTGAAAAATAGATTCATGATCCAATTAATTGAAATACCAAATATTCCAGTTTACTTTTAACTTCGAAATGCCTCTCTGCACCCTACATTTTCAAAATATATATTATACCTATCTGAGCACCTGCTCTGTAGTTTATTCTATCTACAACTGTTTAATGGCGCTTTTCATTTCTCCTTATTGTGATGTGACAACGTTGGTTGCCTAAGTTACAGTAATATAATCCCATAATCCAAAAAAGCTAAAAACATATACGTCTCGCAACCAGGGCAAATCAGTTGTATGTCTGAATTTATCATTTAAGAAAACACCTGTTAAAAGTAAATTTAGTTCTCTTAATTAAATCAGAGTATATTCCAATAGCTTTCCACACAATTTTGATAATTTAATGCAATAATATTTTTAATGTATAGAAGCTCAGAAAAAGGCAGGGTCAATATATTAATGCCTTAAAATGGGAAATTTGCAACATCCAAATCATTTTCACTGCTTGCAAGACATACCGTTTTTCTTTCTATTTTCAGGATTTGCACAACTTTCCTTTTCTAACCAAACAATTTATGTTAGAACCAACAACTGTAAACACTACTGTAAGCTCACACAACGAAGATTGGGAGCTGAATCTTTCACCTGGCAGGGGGCACTCTGACTCCGGGAGAGAGAAAAGCTCACAGAAAGAGCGGTCATCTGTGGAGACCTGCTCACTCTTAGCATCTACATGTGTGTCTCCACTCCATGTACTCTGAGGCAAGATGTACTGTCATTGTAGTTTCATGAGCAGAGGGAAAAAGAATACAGATTTTATAAAAAATATAACAAGCATAGACATTGTTATTCCTGGAAATTCTACAACTATCATAGAAACAAATCTTTTCAGTAATACTGGGTAACACAAAGTGATGCTTGCTCCCTCACAAAGATTTGCAGTCCTCATTTTAATTTATGGTAAAGATGAAATATCAAATCATTTGCATGCAATAAATTTTACATGTGCAATCAATCTTCATTTTTTGTGTATGTAAATTATTCACACTGAGCTCCAGCAGGTGCATCAAAGTCTTGGCAAAAGACCTACAACTGAACACCAAAACTTTAATTTGGCAATTTATAGTGTGGTCCTCATTTGTGCTACAAACTTGTCATTTGGGCGAATAAAAAGATTGATATTGACGTTGAGTAAAGTGCAAAACTAGTTAAAAATTTTTATCTAGAACTACTTAGAATTTCCTTGGAAAGATGATAGTTTAAGTTATAATACCTTTAGCTTTCAAAATCATTTTGTGATACATAGTAATAGCATTAATGTAGGCCTTCTTTTTTGTTGATATGGTGCTGAAATAGTCAATATAATTTATCCGCTGAAATTAAAGACCTGCATTGTGATAAAGTCTGGGAGTATTTAAGGGTATATATTGTATACTGAAAAATCCATCAAACCATGACAAAAAAAGACCTGAGACAATGAATTAAGTGAAAATTCACAGTTAAAAATTTCATGCAAGTCATCTAGGAAAATCGTCAAGAATATAAAATGGAGGTAATACTGCTTACAATGACAAATTTTACTTGAAAATTGTAGGCCTATTTCACAACAATTAAATTCATCACTCTACAAATTTGTTACATATGCTTTAACTGATATATTTTAACATTCATATTTAGGTCTGTGGGGCTGGAAAGCTCTCATATAACATTTAAGTGGATCTAAAAACCGGTACTGAAGAAGAAAATTATTCAGGGCAATTATACCTTGTCAATCTCACTTTTTACACATCTTTTCTCGTACTGAATGTCTGTGGGTAACTCTTGCCATAGCCTGTATGTGCTATCGTACTTCCTCTTCACTCGTGGAAATCGATTGTACACATAATCAATGAGAAACAATTTGAACCCCAAAAGTATTCCTGAGAATGAGAAAAAAAAATTTCATGTGTAAAAATCAGGCTAAAGAAACAATAATGCATTTCAAACAAAAAGAATCAATATGCTCAATCTTTAGTTTTTGCTATACCTGTAACCAGCATTGAAGAATATTTTTCCACATATCAAATGAGCAGAGGTTTTCCAAAACTCTGTAGTGGCATTTTTTCTAATTTTAGAGAAAATCAAGGATAGCTTCACATTTTTCCCCTTCGTCTTTCCAAAAATATGCATGATATTATGACATACCTACTGTCCAAAAGTAAAACTTAATAACTAGTCTTGAGTACATTTTGAGAAAATCCACAAAAAGGTTGTAAAATGCTATTATTTCAAAACTTTTTAATGAAAACAAATTTTATGTACATTTAAAACTACCCAAGCAAGGGCATAATCGAGTTGAGCATAGCAAACCAAAGCCAATATATGTGGTCATCTCAATTTTTAAAAATTTCAGAGTTACCGTACTAGGTTTTACCTTTGGACGGTAGATATAGAGGCCTTTTATTAACTTTTGGTGTAACATGCGGTATAATCATGTTTACCTTGATATAAAGAATCATGTAAGAGGTGTAACTCTGAGTTCAACTAAAGTGCAAAAACTGGGTTTGGAAAACCACACTTCAATTTCAGGCAAAATCTGATAGCAAACAGAAATGAAATGTTTTGTGAATCTTTAACACTTGGAAGTTAATGAGTTAGCTCATCAGTTACCTGCGTAGTAGAGTATTTGTTCTGTAGGCAGGATACAGGATGCAATAAAGGCAGAGGAAAGTGTAAGGAAAAGCTGGCGACTGGCCTCTGGATGACGCCAGGTGAGTACACTGGCAGAGTGGACAAAATAAGGTTGAAACAATGATTATTAAACTTACAAAAATTGTATGCCCTAGACAATAAAATTTTGAATGAAATACAGAATAGTACTACCTGTTCAAAAACAAAATAGCGAGGAGTTATTTCTTGACTACAAAAAGCATAGCATTAAATTTATTATTCAAAACTATAATTAAAACATCAAGCGCTGTAACACATGACTTACAGTTTACATTTCTTCAACAGAATTGTAAAATGAAATGATGAGACAGTCACAATAAAACTTGTTTCTGGATTTTAACATTTGTTTCCGAATTCTAAAGACAGTATTTATTGGTATAGCCTTTGGGATAAGAAAATATTAAAACACATTTACATATCTATTAGTCAGAGGCTTCTATACTCATAACTAAGTTTTCTTTGTGGAGTGGAAGAATAGTAGTAGCAAAGAATATTTCTCCAAGTTTAGGCATTGCAGCTTCCACACATTCAAAGTTGAAACACCATATCTAATGGTCAAGAGCCAAGCACCTTTCCAGAGACCCTGGGTAGCCTTAAATAATTAATAAATGCAAAACAAACACAAAATTACATAATACCAAAGACATTTTCTTTGCGAATCATCAGTCTCTTCATGCAATGAGCAGTTTTTCTTTGCAGTGCTCTGATTTTAGTTATATTACTTTTGTGTAATGTAATGCAGATTGTGTGTTAAGTTATGGCACCTTTATGTAATGTGCTTCACTTAACTTAATGATTTGATCAGTAGCACCTTCATGAGATACACATTGAGCATCTTTTAAAAGTGAAAATGCACTTAATAAATGTACCTTACAGCTTACAGATCAACATTATATTCATCATGAAGGCAAACCATAATAATCATATAACTATCACTTGGCCCAGCATACCTCTTGACTTTCTCCAAACTGTCTGCAACTTCCCCAAGAAAGTTCTGAACCCTCCTGGCCACACTGACCACCAGGTTGAGCCTGTCCGAGACTCCTAACTCTTTATCTTCAGCTTCCTGGAACAACATACAAAGAAGATGCATGATATAAACCTCTTTTTATAAAGGTCTAAGTTTAAGACAGATCTGGAAACACTTTAAATGGGCCTATAGTATTTTGAAAAAAAAAAACTTTTTTGAAAGTTTGACTTTAAAGGTAAATTAGAACAATTTTATTTGCATCAGTTTATAGTTGGAAATCTGATTAATTTAAAGTAGCAGTCATTGAAAGATAAAACCGGGAGGAATATCCCACATGTATACTATTTTTTTTTTAAAATCACGATTTTTATAGGCAAATTAAAATGTCCAAATATGTATTTTTAAGATAACAAATTTCTACAAGAAGGTTTGGTTCTACTCATAGTTATAGTAAAATGTATTTGAATGCCAGTCAATTCATACATTTAATACTTATTTATTGTAAATAGTCATTTTTTAAACTCTATTGAGACATTTGATTGTGCACCTTATAACTTAATATGGCTTACATGTAATGGTAAAAAATGTTAACGCTTTATTCATTTTGTTAAAGGATCTGACTTTACCTTGGTTTCTTCTACTGTCTCAAAGAAATTGAAGCTGACATTCCACCCTCTGTGTAGATAAAGTAAGACCATACCTTGGTTTGATGAAGACTGTTTTTGCTGCACAGTGAAATTATAAACTGATCGTGTTCTACAATATTAAATAAATAATTTGCAATTTGTAAACTTTTCAAAATATTTCAATGTAGGACCATGGAAAATATAAGATAAAAAATATTCCTTGATATAAGTTATTGAGATATCTTGTGCCATTCTTGCATGTATAGTTTTGCTTTCTGAAATGAATCTCTACCAATCAAATCCATAAAAGCAATAATAATTATACAAAACGAGTTTTTACTAAAGCTAAAGGGGCAAAAAATTTATGTACATCTAAGAAATAATTATAGACAATATTGTAAATTTTGGCTAAAGATAAACCAAGACAAGAAAATTGTTTAAAATCAACATACATCGCTACTTCTTCCTGCTTAAATCATTTAAATTAAGCAAGCAGTTATTAAGAGAAGCTAGTTTTAACAAAACAGCTGATTTGTCAGGATATTTTATTTAATGTCTCTTGACCTTTGATAAATTTGTTTTTTGCATTCAGCTAACCTTAATTATGTAGCTACTATACTCAATTCTTGGATAGTTGATTCACATGAAGTTTTCAGGATTTTTTTTTTAATATCAACAACTTAATTTTTTTAAACTCTAGGTGGTTAAGAGCAGACTCACCTGTAGCGCAGGTAATTAACAAAGAGTCTGAAAGAAAGGCAGAAAAGAAGGGCAGGCAAGAGCCAGCCTTGCCAGGCTGAGTACATGTAAACCTGCACACAAAAAAAATATCAAAATTCATTATACGAATACATGGCAGCGTTTGAGCCCTGGTGAATTAATTGTAACCAGCACAGCAGCTCGGCTTTTGAAGTAGGGCTAGGCCGAAGTAAAGTACAGCAATATAGAGATTCAGATTTCTTTTTTAAAATCTTTGTTTTTATTTTGTTGGCTTATTACGAACACTGCTACACAATTCAATGTTTTCAGCTCAGGAGACGAGATCTAGAACCATAAAGAATGTCAGGAGGTGAAAGCTTAAAAAGTTAAAAATCATTCAACTTTCTCTAAGTCATCAAGAGTCTTAGAGCTTTATTGCAAGATAACTCAGGATTCCACGTCAATGACATCAAATACAGTCAACTTCACTTGAGTTGACTTTGGGTGAGTCAATTTTTGCTTGAGTGGATCTTAATTTGCAAGAACATTCCCCTTTGTAATAGTTGTTTTTTTTCAAAAATGAAACTGATAAGTCGATATTGACTTAATCCTCATGAAGGTCAAGTAGATTCTCATACTCCTGTCCCCTTTCCCTTTGCATTGAATAAATCTTTCTGGATAAGCCAATTTTTAGTTTTCTCATGTAATAAAGAGTGAAGTGGTCATATTATAATGAAGCTGAGAGGGTAGCAGAAGCTTTCCATTATACAGCACCTTCAGACTGTCTTGACCAGCTCTGTGGCTTAGAGCATCGCAAACACTCAAACTTCAAAGGCATTTTTTTCTGAAGTATAAATTTTCAAACCACTTGACTCTTGTTTTTTTGCTTATCTTTCTCTTTCCATCAAAATGTACCTAGAAAATACAAGTAATCACTGAATATTTCAAGGGTTTTTACCATCATATGCAGATGGTGTTGCCGTGGGTGAGGAAGGTTCTGCTGGTAGATCAATACTTTGTGCTGCTTTGCTTTTATGTTCAACCTTACGTCGAACACCGTGTGCCACACAAACTTTTGGTGTTCCATCAATGGTAGCTTGGATCTAATTTGCAACCCTTTGAGTTGGAGAGGAAAAAGCAATCATTTCCACCAGCAAAGACGAGGTAGTAAGTCCTGCATGAGCTTCCCAGCCAAACATTGTAGAATACTGTGGAAAGTAATTTCTGTCAGAAGGAAGGGCACTAATTTTTGGAACTGAACAAATTTGATAGGTGTGTGGCGTAATTCCTGATTATTTCAGTGATTACCTGAAGTCTCCAAGGGAAACAGGGATAATGTGCATTCACTGAATTATTCAGTGATTACTCATATTCCCAAGGCACGGCTTTAATTAAAAGAGAAACATATACTTAACTCCTGAGGCACATCATAATAAATTCAAGGATCCCTTGGACTCACTGGCGAAAGATAAAAATTATGTAATATAGATCTAGAATAAATTTGCTTAACACCCAACTTGAATTTAATGACACAGTATATTTACTGAACAATTCAGTTATCTGAAACACATACAATAAACATGATAAGGGTATACGGAGGAGACTTCCATGCTAAGAGCCCGCCAATTCCTCTTGCAGTGTTGACATATGGCTTAGCTTCAGTACCTGAAAGGGAAAAAAAAGGATTTTGACAAGATGACATGCATCTTTTATTTTTTCAGAGCACACTTGATTTTTTTTTTAGTAATCTTGCATGTTTAATCCAAAATACAAAAAGAGCATTTTTCTTGCCAAAACTACATCCAGCAAGTTTGCCACTCTAGGTTGAATTTCAACTTTTGATACCTTATGGCATTATTGTCTTGAAATTTTCTATCTTAGTCCTTAGGATGATTTAATTGGTGCAACCCGCATCAAGAAATACAGATTGATTCTTCCAAGACCTTAAGTAAATGCTTTTGTGAGATTAAAAAATATAAGGGCACTTACCAAACCGTTTGATGTTTTCTTTCAATCTGAAATAAAATAAAGAAAGAAGCTGTTTCATGTATGCATTCAGAAATTTTAATCTACAAAAATAAAACGCTACCTCCTGTGACATTGTCTTTGTTCTTTCCATTCTCCATCCACACTCCTGCAAACTCAGCTAAAACTTTTTATAAATACTTAAGTTCTAGATCTAGAATGTAATAAAGGAAAATCAGTTCAAAATTTTCCAATATTGAAAAGAAGTATTTTAAGGTGATGGGTACTTTCACCAAACTATGTTTTACAGTGATGGGACTTATAGTCCTAGATATCGACAAAGAGAACGCAGCACCAGTGACATTTAGCAGTCTAAATATTTGAACACTGAGATTCTGTTGGTTTCAGTTACTGCTTAGTACAAAATGATCTCAACAATCATAATTATTTAGGAGAAACTAGGTCATATTAAAATGAACTGCAAAGCATGAGGGCCTCACTTCTTCACTGTGAGAGGATCCTCTGACACCGTCTCCTGCTGCTCTTGTGGTTCCTCCGTGAAATCTTCCAGGAAATCTGTCACAAATCGCACACATTTGTGTAGAATGGAACTGAAGAAGGATGGGGGGCTGGCAGGCACTGAGATTTCAACACCATTGTCTGTGAATAAATATACATGAACGTACCAATGTCACTCTTTTTTCAAAAGGTTAAAGAAGGAAAATGATGGTTAGTTGTTGAGATACACACATAAAAAAATATGAGACAAATGCTACACTGACATGAATGTGATTCAATGCAGCTTTAGTTTTGTTTATCTGAGGCTGCATGAACAGAAAAAGTGATGTAAAACATGTTCTTATTTGTAAGTGTGCAAAGATTTTCAAACCTGGGGTTGGGTAGAGGATTAATGTAAATTCACTTCAATCTTCACACAAGAGCTACTTCATATCACTCCACAACCACTTGTTATATAAGGTTCTCTGAGTATTTATGAATGCTAATAACACAACTACTGTTACTGCATTTCTATGTTATAGGACAAACAACTAAATCTTCATTTTTTCCAGGTATTTCTTCTCACAAACACCTGTCTTATGATCCTTCTTATATATAAAATCACAAGAATAACCAAATCATAAGTGTCTGTCTAAGTCTTGACATTCTATGAGGCACTAAATGTGAAGAAACCAGGGAAAATAAAAATGTCAGAACCTTGATATATTGACCTATTCAAATTTTCTAAAACTGTGTGCTATGTACTTGGTGAGGTTGAAACATTATAATTCTTGTTGATTTGTATCCCCAATTATTTCATTTAACTAAACAAGTCAAAGCAGCATTATTATACTGAACCAAACAAATCAAAGCAGCATTATTGTACTGAACTAGACAGTTCCATTTGTAATGCAAAAACCTTGTCTGATCCCACCTGTCTTGTCATCCTGTTCTTCCTCTAGACTACTGGAGCTGCCTTTGTGAGAAGAATTTGTATTCAGGCCAGGGACGTTCAGCCTGTGTGAACCAGCAACAAGGTCAGAGTTGCTGCGGTGAACTTTGTGATACCTAATGAGGGTAAAAGCATGCTCATCTCAATATTGGGAAATTTTAATGGTACATAATGGTACTTGTAGCTAAAGTTATGAACCGAAAAATGAAAAGCCATTATGCCTCATGTTCTAAGAGGTTTGTAACATTGTGGAAAATGAAAAAAAAAATATAGTTTCCAAGATTTATTTTTATTCAGTAAGAATATAACATTTTTTAACATTTTTTCTATTTAATTTGAATTTCATAACGAGACCTTTCAGAACTTTTTTCACTTTTCTTATTTTTGATCTAAGTTTCTGTTGTAAAAATTTGCTAAAACATGTGAGTTCTAGTTTGCATATGAGAGAAAACGGATGTAAACAAATATAACATCACTGCACTAACAAAATAGTGTATCTCAGAGATATGCAACTTTGACATTTGCATACCATTGTGTTTGTAAAATCACTGCCCATCATAGCTTTGAAAAATAATAGCTAAGATGCGTTTAGCCATTTTTGGCCAATTTGACTCAGATAGTCTTGTACTTTGAACCTATAAAAAATGAGAAATGGTTGTTTTGTGCCGAAATATTGCTCATGTTGTCTTAATTTTGACCTCCTTAGTCCTACCTAAGAGGAGTAAAAAAGTTCGTTTTCTGTGGGAAAAAAAAGTTAAGGAAATCAAGGAATATGCTAGCCTACAAGACGTTTGTCGAAGAGTGCTTGGAGTTAGCTTACTAGAAGATAACACCACAGCATGATCTCTATGGTCTTCTTAAAATGATAGAAATTTTAGAAAAGAAATGGTGCCAATTGAACTGAACTTAAATGATATTTGATAGTGTCACAAAAGAGAAAGAGAGAGAGAGCGGGAGAGGGGGGGAGGAGGAGACAGAGGAGGCTAAGCCTGACTTACTTCTTCTTTGCTTTATTATCTAAGTCTTTTTGCAGCACTTCACACCGATGCCTCTCATAAACCAGCTCTGTTTTGACTCTCTCCAGTTCGATCTTGTCTTTGCTTGAACCAATTTCATTTTCTTAATCCAACAAAAGAGAAAAACTTTTGTTAAAAGTTTTATCTCTTTGATTATTTAAAATAATTGTTTATATAAAATGATTGTGAAAGTAATAATGAAATATGTGTAAATGATCTAGGTCTATTGGCCTTGACCTTTTCTAACTGGGTACATACTGAGGTTGATTTTGTAATATATATATTACTGACAGGATTTTTTTTTTATGTTTCGAACAAAGTAACCATCACAATACAGCCCTACACCTGTTGACAGCTTAAGCCCTTTCCAAAGCTGCTAAATCATGTATAGAGGTTCTCATATTACAAAAAACTAGATCTAAAACCTGATACAAAAACATCAAATTACACAAGTTTGCATTCAAAGCACAGAAGTTCACTTCTTCGGACCCTCAAATGTTATTCATCTATGAGGTTTTTTTTCATTAATGGTATCAATGTAGTGGTGAAAGCAATGCAGTGGCAAAGTATTTAACCATACAGTGTGGTAAGAATAATGAGGAATCTTATCTTTGTTCTCTGACACATGTACTAGCTATAAAACTATCTTTACTTTTTAATTATAATCTAAGCTTTACAAATCCAGAATGGGTGAAGGCCATGCACAGGTGAATGTCAATCATTTATGTCAAGGTAATTTTATTTTTATTCACTGTTAATGTGCCTCTCTCTAGATCTTTACTTTTCTTATGTATTAGAACATATTTTTTATAACTCATGTGTCCTACACCTTGCCAATGTCCTTCATAAATTTTTTCAAGCCACTGTGCATACATATCTTGTTGATTGACTGCCAGAAATGAGTATGTCCAAAATCCATGTTTTGAATGTGGCTGTCTCCTTTCCTCAATTCTTTTGCATTGTCCTTTTTGTTGGCTGAGTGTTCATGTCATGGTGCAATTTTCAAAACATCTATCAATGTCCAGTCTTCACAAAGACATTCTCTTTCTCTACTGGGTTCCCATTTATCAAAGCCCATATATATAATGTCTTATCACACCACCTTGTCTTTCAATTCTAAAATGACAAGTTAGTGAAATTGTATTGCAAGTAGCTCAAATGAGTCTGCTGTTTCAATTTTACATTCAAATATGGGGAGCTTACTAATTGTATGTCCAAAATTCATGTTTTGAAAAAAATAGATTTGAATTTTTTTTCTATTTTCAGCTTGTCATAAAAATACCAAATTCCAACATAACTTGTGAATCAATCAATGGGCAGACTATTACAATATCAATAGACAAGAGGAAAAAAGGTATGGTGGTTTCACTGGTGCTAATTTTGGAGAGGATGGACATGGTCACTTCATATGGTCTTAGCCAATAAATATATATGCCACCCTGCTTATATATAATCAGGTTATTGATATAGATGTGCAACTTTCTTCAAATAACAAGATAGATTAAATCTAGGCAAAGTCATACTTGTATAACTATGAGTTTTCCCATCCGGTCATCTTGATTTGTTAGTGTGTCAAAGGGTACGCTTAATCAAACAAGACTGTGACTTTATTGGGTTACTAGTAAGATTGTTGCAGAAACCAAGACTAGAACAACATGGCACAGCAAACAGAACTCACGTAGCGCCTGGTTCTCTATCATCACCATCATCAGCTGCTCCTGAAGCTGTGTCAGCTGCTCCTCAAAAACCTTCTTCTCATCCTCTGAGTTCCATGTGGCGGACGCCATGAGCTCCTCTACCGAGAAACCTCCAGTACTCTCTACACTAGTTGAATCCTCTTTACTCCTGGTATATAACCTCTCGCTGTCTCTCTCTGGGCTGGCTAACTTTATCTCCTCAGGTGAATCTACCAGATCAAAAGCGTCCTGTAGAAACGAATCATTGAAAAAAATTAAAAGAGAATACAAACCCTTAAAAATTGGAAGACTCCAAGGATGGTGATAAAATGATTTCATTCACAAGGATACATTGGTTGACAGGTTGATTTCCTTTTCAAACTCAGTGATTCCAGTCCTTCTTATCAGTTAAATTAAACTGGAATATGGATAAGTTTGAAACATAATAATAATGAAAGAAAGAGAAAATCTATGACTGACAAGACGATCCTCTTTTGTTCCAGTTTTTTTTTTTACCCAATAAGTTTGCTGAAACGGAAAAACTGCTAACGTCAACCTGAAGAAAATGTCATAGTAATAAATTCTTTTTCCTTCTGTGCTTGTATTTTATGCCTATATTTATTTTAAAGCAAAAAAAAAATTAAGAATAAAGTAAACTAAAATTTTGTAAAAAATCAAATGTGAAAAAAGTCAGTTTTTGAAGTCTGATTTCAAAACAAAGAAACACCAGGGTTGTAAATATTAGACACCACAAAAATTTTATCTGGATTTCTACTACACTAGCTTTGAAATAAAAGCTTTTAAACTAAGAATTATAATGTCATTTATACCTCTCCAAACTTATGGTCATCTTCTGCCTATTGATTATTTATGATTATCTGAATGTTTATCATGTGATTTACACATAAAATAATAAAAAATGTGACTCCAAGAAAACAAACTTTAAAAAGCAATAATTCTTTGTACAGCTTGAATCCCATTGAGATGTGTCTGATTAAAATTTAAAATTATGATATTATAGATTTTTATCGATTATCTTCACTAGCTCTATACTATATAGGAAAATGTCATCTGTCAGTTTACACATCCAGTTTTCATACATCACAAAGTGCAACCAATAGCTTATTGTAAGTGTAAGATTCCAACAAAAAACCATACAATGCAAAATAGCCACTGCATGTATTTATATGACACAAACTTAATACTGCAAATGAACATACTGATAAAAGTTTCTATTAATACAAAATTACAAAATAAACATTGACTATCTTTAGGTCTGACTAAACAGTCAACTCACTTCTTCTGAAGGGGCAGGTGGAGAGGATGACCCAACCTTGGACCCTTCATGTTCGCCTCGGTTGTGAAACCTGCTTCTCAGGTTTCTGAACGAGGACATCTTAGTTTACTTCACTGGTCTTATGCTGTCAAATATGGGCACACAGTGAACACCAAGCCCTATAATCTAGCTCCAAGATAGTAGTGTCAGTCTGACTCACAAGTCCACATGTCTGTGGTTATCTATGGCTGGGAGTTTAATCAATCATTCAATGCCTCAGAAACTTAAATGATATCATATTGAGGAGGCTGCCAAGGCCACACAGCTTTATCAGTTAGCATTGTTGACACAACACATCAGGTTCAATTACTTCCCCTGTGGAAACAAGAGGTGTTAGAACTGATTAGCATTTCAAATAAACAAAAATTCATCATTCAGGCTATCACTATTGAGTGAAATTCTTTATGTCATTAAAAATAGAAATTGAGTCATAATAAGAAACAGCCAGCTTTGTATTTTAAAGATGAAATTGTTGCATGATCATAGGGTATAAATGTCTTCAAAATAAGTGTACCTTAATAATAGATGTCACCAGGTGAACAAATGGTGTTCTGTAAGTATATCATAATGGTGAAATCTGCAATCACATGATAATAGATCCAAAATCTAAATACATGCTGATGCTTTTCTCTAACATTTGTCAAATTAATCGCTTATATTATACTTAGTGTTAAAGTTTTGAAAAATCATGAACAGAAACAATTTATCTAATACATGTATGTCACTAATTATAATTTATACGTGACACACCAAAGTAAAGTGTAAAGTAAAAGTATGACTAGTAAAAAGAGGATTGATGCTTAGCCTTAGAATCAAGCAATGTAACTGATGCTACCTTTTTCTACTCTGGTGGAACAAAAAGGAGACAAATATAACAATAAATTCTATATGCTTTGTTATGGCATAAGAGAAGATGATACTACTCAGCGTTGCTCTGCCTTTTGTTAACACTTAATTAATATTACTGAACTCACTATCACCATACAGAGCAATTGTGCAACTACATTTGGTTTATTAACTTATGAACAACAGGCTATCTTAACTAAACTATCAAAAGATCTCAACCAGCTGAGGTCAATTACAGACGACAGCCAACAGTAAAGAAAGTTTTCCATGGAAAACTGAGAAGCAGCTCAGGCATCTAGGTCAGAGAATTAGGAAGCAAAGTTGATAGGCCAGGTAGTTCTGGAAGTGAATGAGTGCAAAGGCATAGTAACCTCTAGTCATAGAGACTGTCCGGCATTGAACAAACCCCAAGACAACAAGTTACAAACGCTTGAATTTAAATATGAAGTATTCAAAAGGGCGGCTCAGTTTCTTTTCACCCACAAAGCTATCTGGCTATTTCCCTCTGTAATGATATGCTGTATCTCTACTCAAAGTCCCCTAGCCCTGAATGAGAAAGTAAAGGCTTATATATATTGAACAAAACAATACACCTTTAAATTTTAAGTTCTTTGTAATCTGTCCAATGCGTATCATAACATATAACAGCATTGGTTTTTTTATTCAGTGTATCTGCTACATTCGGTAACTGGTCATACCAAGTCATTACCCCGTAGAAGTGACCTTTACAGCAAATGCACTCGGGGGACCACACTACAACTTCAGTCTAATCTAAAATCTACTTTATAAAATAACGTTTGTTCAAACAGAAAATGTCTGAAATTCGTGTACATCTCCTTTGCAAGTCACCATCCTTAGTGAGCCACAAAGAACACCTTTTAGACTTTACAAAACCAGAGTAAAAATATTAATAATTGTAACATGTTTGAAAACCAAACAAAAAAAATTTAAAAGCTACAAACGAAACTGCTTTCAGATTTGATGTTTTTTAATTAGCTAATTTATACAGATTCTCAAAATAGTCTTACTGCAGAGTCTAATCAAAGAAATTTAAAAACCTAACGTTTTTCCCAACAGCAGTGCTCAGGAAAACTTATTGAAGCATGTCAATAGTTTTGGGTATAAAATGTCTCAGTCTAAAATTATGTAGGACTTTTTTTTAAATAGAAACAGTTTTCATAAGCCAATAACATAAGCAATTTTTTTAGCTTTGCAGCTTGAAGAAAAACCATATGCAAGCAAAATGGGTACATCAAAAGAAGAAAGCCTAGGCCAAGTCTTGTTCATGATCTACTTAGAACATGCACTAAGAGATTAAGAATTTATATCCCTCCGCTAACAGACAAAAAAAAATCTAACAAAAGAGATTGCATAATATGCCTACGATTTACACTGTCTCGATGGAATTCATCAAAAACAGGGAAATTACAAAAAAATTGTCAAAAAGAATAACAAACAGACATTTTAAGACTTTTCATCAATGTCTAGACAACACACTTCACATTGTTGTCAAGGAATACCAAAGATTGGAAGCAAACTAATACATCTAGGTTCTCTCATTGGACACAATGGTTGTGCTCTAAAAGGGACGATGGATAAGATTATATCCTATATCAGTCCTTTCAGAGAGCCTGGAACATATAATAATATATTCTTATTGTGTATTGTTGCAAATTAAAAGAAAGGGAAGAAATCAACAGTCCACAGCTGCTCATCTGGATAGGAAGTGAAAAAAATAAAGAGAGACACAAAAATCAAACTCTAGCAAGCACTTTTTAAATAGAGTCTTACATACGTTTGAGGCACATGAGAATTCACACAAACTGAGGAGGATAAATTAGACGCGTTGCATAAAAAACAACTCAAACAAATCCTCAACATCAAATACCCAATGAAAATAACAAACGAATGTATAATACAGAAATATGACAAAAGAACGTTTTTATTTCACACTATTGAAAGCCATTCGCCAGGGTGCCAGGTCAGAGAGCAAGGATGTGAAAGGCAATAGGTCAGGAGGGTAGGTTGGGCAGGTTCATTTTGTATGACTGTAACTTATTTTGATAACAAGAATTTGATGCAGCGACAAAACTTTGAAAAGGTTGTGATTCTAAATCATTCTTCCATTTGTGGTGCAGGACAAAGTACTGTATTTTAAGGGATCGAGCAAAAAAAACAAAACAAATAATTTTGCTTTAAAAAGGCTTACACCCTAAACCAATTTGTAACTCTACCATTATGTATTGCTCTTTACTGTCTCACTCACAAAAAGACATGAAGCAGAAAACAAGTCGCATGAAAGCTACAGCAAAGTCAGTTGTGTTGAAGATAAGTCACTCCACTGAAGGAGTGTGGAAAACATCACAGATTTTAAGTATAATGAAAGTAACCTGACTGCAGTTGATAACAGGGAGATAGCAGCTGGAGTAGTTATCATTTCGCCTCCACCGTTTTTCACAAACTAAACATCATCTGGAGGTCACACAGGATAAAAGAAAGCAAAAAATTGAAATTTTACACATCTAATGTACAATGTTTTACTGTACACCTCATTGACATAGAGAACAAACCAAAGGATTGAAAGTTAACTTGGAGGCCTTGAGGGGCGATGTCTTAGGAGAATTTTGGGAGTTTGCTGGGAGCATACCAACAAGTAAATAGCTGGAAGAACTGGCATACAACCAATTGTAGAAGAATAAAGAAAAGAAGATGAAGATGACTTGGGCACGTCCTTAGAATGAGCAAATCTTCAATCTCAAAATCCAGTGATTGCTCTCACACAGAAATCCACAAGGAACCAAAAAGAAATGAAGACCACAGGGTATCTAGCGGAGATTAGTGGAGAGTGACATAGAGTCAGGGAAGACATGGAACAAACTTAATTGGTTTGTTCAGGACAGATATGAATAGAGGAAGTTTGTGGATGCCTTATGCCCTAAAAGGGAGGATGGATATATCCTACATCAGTCCTTTCAGAGAGCTTGGAACATATAATATATTGTGTATTGTTGCAAATTAAAATAAAGGGAACAAAATCAAAATTGAAAATCAGTTTGTGATCTCTGATGTTGCAGAAAGTTTTTTCCAGCATCATACCTGACAGATTTTGAGTATGAAATTTTCTTGGGTCATTCTCTCTCAACTGCCTCAAATTCACTTTTTAACATTTTTTACCAAAATAAAAATTAACCCTTTAGATTTGCTGATATGATCGCAGAAGAATGTTTAATCATTACGGTTCCAAGTTGGTCAATTCCAAAGCTATATATTTTGTTTTGCTTAATATGATATTATTTTTTTAAATTTATTTTATTGACAGCTGTATACCTATTTGTGTCTTATAATAAGTTTAAAAAATTTTATGTCTGCCCAAGGCATAAACTCGTCTTAGACTGTAAGAGCTGGAATATTTACCTTACTAAATAATTTTTAATTTGCTACTTCACACAGCTCGACTGCGACCCTTGTTTAACTTTAACTATTGGCCTGCAAGATAAGACATGATTATTGCATGTACACCTTTACAAATGATTTAGCGCCCTCTATATTTTAAGATAAACTTGCATCAACTTTGAATTTATGTTTCGTACACAAGACCATCGATGCGCAGCAGCAAGATACTTTTCTGGTCTGAAGGCCTCTGCATATATGTCTCAGTACAATTGAGTCTGATGTCAGAAATTTAAATTTGAGAAACCATGTGCCTTTTTGGACCAATTTAAAAATTGTTTTTATTTTTTTCCTTTTTGACTTTCAGAAGTTCTTTACAAAAAAAACCTTGATAATCTCAAGCTATTTTCAATGTTTGGATGGCCAGAACATGAGTTCATGGTCACAACCCCTTGTTGATCTAAAGTGAAAATTGTGATATCATGGACTGGTTGCGAGAAATGGTTTTCTTTATAGAATAACAAAGCTAATTGGTCTTGTGTCCAGGTTGAACAAGTTGGATGTCACACTTACTACCTTCAAATGCTTTGCTGTTTTCAACAAGACATTTTTCTAAGGTTCCAAGCGTAAAAAATTTAATAAATTGTCCATACTTTGAGTTTGAGGGAAGATTTAAAGATATAAAATATAGAAAAAAGACGGTTCCAAATAAACTTTTAAATGTTTAAACCCTTCGTCAATTTGGTTTTATCGATCGCCACGACATGGCAGTTTCTGAGTTTAGAGTGGGATTATTTGTATATTTTTAACATCACTTTAAAACTCCAATTATCAAGTCAGATTTTAAATAACTCTGCATTAAATGCCGCTCTCATGCAGTGCAAAACACAACGTACATTGTACGAATCTAGAAGCGTCATGGGGAACAGCAAAATCCACTGATTTGAGGACGTGCAACGTACGTCTAATCAGCAACTTGTCATGACGTACACAGTGAACGTTATAAGTCACAAAGGGGTTTTAATATGGCATTGTCTCTATTAAAGAATAAAACTTCAAACATCAAAACTCATCTGCCCTGGACGTGAGACATTTTATTTCTTGTTATTTGGAATGAGATTAGAAGTAAAACAAGAATCTTAGAAGGCTCCTTCCTTTGCTAGAACAAAACACTAAAATACATTGTAACATTCATTGTCATCCAGAGTGAGATTTTAGGGTTTTGTTTCTAGCCGATAAATCTAGGTTGTAACAAGTTTCTTGTAATACATGATAAAAACATCCAGAACTAAAAAAAACTGGGTGCACCAAAAACTGTAGTATATGAAATCATGACTTTGCCTGATTAGGTCATCACAGGGTAATTGAATTAGGGATCATGTTCTGCCACAGTTTAGTCTCTCATGTTCATGCATTTCCACTTTTCCAGGTGCTCCTCAGTGCCAGTCTGCCTGGACCCCAGGACCACCCAGAAAAGAGCATTTTTCCTAATCCCTAACTATTTGGTTTCTACTGATTTATGTTCTGGCGTCTTCTTTAGAAAATTTTTAAAGATAATAACCAGATTTAGATCTAGATCTAGGCCTAATCTATGTGGGGGGAAATGCGATTACCTGCTGTCTCTAGATCTAGATCTAGAATAGATGTATCTTGCCTTGACAGTCTTTCAAATTTACTCCATAGAATGATATTTGTTTTGAAAATTGGAGGAGATACATCTAGATCTAGATCTAGAATCTAGATTCTAATTTCATTGAGCTCTAGATCTAAGGTTATTTTTTTTTTAAAAAAAGGCTTCTCGCCTGAAACAGCCCAAATCGTGATCATTAGCTTGTAAACCATGAAGTTCGATCGTTAAATCTCTGCAAGATTGATCTGTGATGAGCAGGTTGAGCACTGAGCAGGCCTGAGGCTTTACATAAGCCTACATGTCATGTATACACTGCTAAGCTTGTTACTTTACTGTTATTAGCCTATCCAGACCATTACGGTCGTCTGAACGTGCTGGGTGATACTGAATAACTGATAGGGTGCTTTGACGAAACCGTTTTCAGACACTGAGTGCCGTATTTTAAAACACGAAGCAAGTCAGGCTGCAGGTTTTATTGGTAGAGGATAGGTGGACCCCGGGGTCCACCTAACCAAAACCTCTCTTTCTCTCTCTCTCTCTCTCTCTCTCTCTATCTATCTATCTATCTACCTATCTCTCTTTCTATCTTGCATCTATTACTATACTGCGATTCCCAAAGACATCGTTATTAACATTTTGTTTACACCTCCTCCTATTAAGCCTATGGGGTTTAATGTCCATTGTGATGTTTCATTTCAACCTTGTAATTATCACCGAGTTCTTCTTGTTTCAATGTAATACCATTATCATGACCATAACGGTAGGCCTACTATTATTTTCATGACCATAATTGCTATCATTAGATTATGTGATAATTGTAAGTTAAGTTTTTAGTTCAGTAAGTAATTATTTTTCTATCATTGTTGTCCTCAATATCAAAGTCATCATCGTCATCATCGTCGTCATAATTTCGTTTTTAATTTTTATACTTCATTATCATTTTCATCATCTTTATCTTCTTCTTCATCATCATCATCGTCATCATCATCACTATCATCATCATTATCATCATCATTCAACGTCATCATCATCGTCATAATCATCATCATCATCATCTCTCTCACGTTTATCACGTTTATCATGTTTAATAACTACGTCATTTATTATAAGTATTCATTACGTTATCAAAATGCTTATGACTGTGCTTAAGCTTACGATTGCTTTTCAACTTATATAGTTTCTTTAGTTGTTCCCAGATGTTTCATTACATGTATTTAAAAACAACCTGTTGATATGTAAAGGCTAAATAATGTAAAAAGGTTCTGTGCCTAATTTGCTACCGTTGTAAACTAAAACTCCCTCCCTCCCTCTCTCTCTCTCTCTCTCTCTCTCTCTCTCTCTCTGCCTTTCTCTCTCCTGTTGTCTCTCTCTGTCTGCCTGTCTCTCTCTCTGTCTGTCTGTCTGTCTGTCTGTCTATCTGTCTCTC
>BMAT01011765.1:34804-47910 GCA_019649035.1 Elysia marginata | reverse complement strand
CTCTCTCTAGTATACCACAGAGTATACACTTGCATTCAGTACAATGCACAACATACAAATTCAAGCAACTAATGAAAAGTAAATACTGTTACAAAGTTTTAATAAAAAGATACCAGTGAAAGGATCTTCTTTCCCATTTCCCATTGTACAATAAATATAACTGTATGAATAAAATTGTAACTAAAACACAACACACACACACAATCAGTTGAACTTTTCATCTACATGTATGAGCATTCAAACAGTTTTGTCATAGACTAATAAACTATAAAGGCACAATTATAAAACTTTGCGTTAATGTGTTAATGTATGTCAATCATTCCAAATCCAACAGCCCCTGTTCCCAGGCTCAAATTCAAATACATGTTATTACAGTGAAACCTTGTTTAGAGTTAGACCATATTGCCATTATTGGATACACCAAAATAGGAGTTTATACCAAGATTGTTTTGGCGCATCAATTACTTTTATTTTCTTATGATGCTATTCATAGACAGATGGCATTGCAAGGTCAGGAATCAGACAGGATAGAAACCAGTCCAAGAATAAACAGGATTGAGAAGATGGGTGTTGGATTGGACACAAACTTAGGAGGCCATACAATAACATAAACAGATGCAATAGAAACTATGAGGGAAAAGAGGCAGGGTAGGCCATTAGAGATATGAAAATGGTCTGTTGATCGCAACAACAGGAAAAGTAAGGAAAACTTGCCCAAAACAAGAACTTCTTATCCCTGTCAAGGGTGAAGAGCATTGACGATGATGATAAAGACTGACTGTACCAAAGCTGATTTAATTGAGATAATTTTTGCATTCCAAGGGATTTTAAGTTAAAAGTACGGTACCGATACTCACATACACCTGCAAGCTTTTTCTGTTTAGAAAAATGAAAACATACAGGTACATGTACTTGCTTCAGGCTATTTACACCATCAGCAGAAAAGAGTCTCTAAGAGTGATGAAAATGCCTTGTACTTGTAGCTATTAAAATATTAACTCTTTAAAAAATTACAGATGGATAGGTATTTTACACTTTTATGGCTTGAATTTTACTTTAAGAAATTACAATGAATAATTTAAGACAACATGTTTTTATACTTGTAATATATGGTAATACTTGTATTATAGTTAAAAAAGAGACAAACTAAACCAAAGCAATGATTACTTGCTCAGAGACATTTAATTTGGAGAATTTATTGAATTTCATTTTGAAATGATATTTTGTTGGTGCATAAACCAGTTAAACCAGTATCTGTCTTGTGCATGTAAATAGTAATTCAGAGCTGCTTTGGAATATAAATAAATATTATTATAAGTAAACTTAATCTACCTCACTGAGTTTCCATAATTTTGAAGGTTTATGGTAAATTAGAAAAAAAACCTAAAATATCTAACAAAATAAAGGGAAAAATATTAGAGATCACCACTCAATTCTCTAATCCTTGCCCCTCTCTTTGGCCTTACGCCTTTAATTCCATTAAAATACACATGTACTGTAGATGCAAAAGTGCAATCCATTTATAAAGACAACAGAGGTGGCCACAAACCTAATAGTTGAAAAAAAAAACGTCAAAAACTCCTTATCAAAACATCTCAAACTTACGCACATTCAGGAATGCATATAGACCCCTCTTTTTCATCTTTTCTGTCTCATCACATAGGTCATCCCCATTGCTTATGATTGAAAAATTTAAGGTATGAAATTAGCAGTTGCTGCCTTAACTGACTGGCTGATCAATTGATGGTAAAATTTATCTTAAATTCCTCACTCCCCTTTTAAAATGTTCCTCTTTGATACTTGGTTTGGGAATAACAGTTTTTGTTACACATATAACAAGAAATTCTTTTTGAACAAAAAATATTTAATAATGCTTTTTTATTAAAGCTCCCATATTACCAAATATTTTAACTACTAATCATCTAATGTGGCATTTTCTATATGATAGATAGAAAAATATATTTGCAAATAATGAAATTTAAAATAGGCTATGCGTATTTATATAATTCACAGACAGATGACATCGCTAGTTCCCTTGACTTAAAATATGCATCTAAAGATGTAAAACTTCTTTGAATGATTACACGAGTATAACTGTTTAAAAAAAATGTTTAACCCCCAAAGTGTCAGCCTAACAAGACTTTCATTTTTAGCACTAAAGCTAATGGAATTACGATGCAAAAATTATATGAGACACTTCTAGGACTAAAGAATACAGTCAACACTGCTTAAGTCGATTTCCAGGGGACATAACTACTAAGATCGACTTAAGTGAAAAATCGAGTTAAGTAATAGCTGGTTTATCTCCCTTGATTAAAAAATTTGAGCATATGGGCTTCATCTGTATAATTTTCTCTGAGTATTTGCTGTTTATTTTGTTGTTGTTGACGTTGTTTATTTATTTATTTTTTATTTTTCACTCATTTTAATTAAAAAACATCCATTAAAACACGTAATTTAGATTTTTAAAGGAATATTGTAATTAACAGTAAAATCATATATTATGAATTACAAAAGAATTACAGTACGGTAATTTGTCCGTTGGTTCAATTTTTCGCATAAGTGTCAGGGTTGTTAATGCCCTGCCTGCCATGATTAAAGTTTAAACTCAGGAAGCTCTACTTGAAGTTGTTGGTCTCCTATTGTCTTCGTAGGCTAGATGGTAGATTAGATCGACACTGTAGTGCAACTCAAGATAATTTAACTCTGACGGAATGTTTCTGCGCCTGCTGTTTTCAGTCAAGTGACGATATGATATTCTTTAGATCTAGCTCTCTCAACATTACAATGACTAAACTCTGTGATAGGATCTAGCATGATTACTCTCGCACTAACCTCTCATTCTTTCAGTTTCACTTCAGTATCATTTTGGGGAGAATCCCGGAGATGGGATGGGAGGGGTGAGGGGCTTCTATCAGTCAGATTCAATCATGTAAGGCATAACGCATCTGGAACACAGAGCGTGTGCCCCATAACAGATTAATACACGAGACCAGTCATATTACAATTAACATTACTGCAGTGTGATAGTGATAGAGATCGCACATTCCTCCAGAATCACACCCACCTACACAGGCCAGATGGCTCCAGCTGTGCGGCGCACGCTGGGCCACTAACCCTGGCATGCCAAGCCTAGCTTGTTCATAGTGAGAGAGGGGTGGGAGGGAGGAAGCTTTGACCAGTCAGACAGAAAGAGATGTTTTGTCTAGACACTTTGTTTACTTAATCATCCTAGTCTTGTGGGTTACGCATAGCCACTTCTGTAGACCTTTCAACACTGTCGATTACAAAGACTGGTGTAAGAGTGTGGTTTTAGGGATTTATTGTCTCCCGCTTTCAAGGTTGTTTAACATCTCCTAAGGTTCTCGGGAATTCTTATATGGTGACTTGGGTCGGGTTATTATCTCCTCAGGTTCTCTTGGGTCTTTATATGGCGATGGGTATGGTGTAGACTCGATCTGTCTAGCTTTAGTGCGGTTCATAAGGACCGGAGCTAAGGAATATTGTCATATTTATTGCAGCATGAGCTTTTCTAAGATCAACTTATACTTTTAGTGTGGTTCAGAAGGACCGGTGCTAAGGAATATCGGCATATTTATTGCAGCATGAGATTTTCTAAGATCGACTTATATGAAAATCGACTTATGTGCTGGCGCTTATATTTTTGTTATCTGAAGGGGGAGGAGCCAAGTAAAAAGATCGACTTGATATAAAATCGACTTATGCAGCATCGACTGTATTTGCAAAAAAACAGAAGCACTTTTGTCATCCACAATCATTCAATTCAATAAAACATTTTTGGTATGGATTTTAAGTAATAGGTTGAGGATAAAAAAATTTCCTCAAAAATTTAATTTGAATAATACTAATAGTGGTGTGGTTATCAGTATATAATAAAAATCAATTGATATGTACTGCTATTAATTTAAACTTACGTAAAATATACGTGTGTATGTTAAAAAAATACAAAAATAAAAATACTTTATCTTTCACTTGTTTAAAATAGCAACAATTAAATGAAAACAAAATCCTTCTTACGGGTGTTAATATTTCACACATAAAATAAATCTTTGAGGAATGAATAACTTCACAACAAGAAGTGTATAAAATTATACAATTAATGGTTGGGGTTTTTTTGTGGTAAAAGGTTATGCCTATCAGACTAGACAAAATTGAAAATACATGTATGTACTATTTTCTTTAACACTATATTTCCAGTAAAAGAAAATGGTTTCTTCCTCTCAGGAACAACCACAATTTACTATTTCATTGAGCTATTACATGATATCTATGAGCCTGAGGTAACATAAGAAAGTTTCTTTACTTTCTTGTTACTATGGCTTAAGTAAAAGCATTCTTATACTTGACCAAAATCAAACAGATTTCTCAAATCTGACTAGAAAACGGTCCCAGATATGTATCTCTTCCCTTTATCAAATCTTGTATACATCAGGGCTGCCACTCAAAAGAAATTGCAGCCACTGCTGTTTTTTTTTTTTAATCATCTGTCATAAGAATTTTTTTCACATAATATTTGATATCACATTAAATTTTACCCTAACTCAAAATCTCAAATAGTGAAACAGACTAATTTTATATACCAATATTCTGTGATTCTATGGATGAGAGGAAGCTCCTACACATACACAAAAGACATGCAGTGAAAACCTCTCAAAATACACGAAACACATACAGTGCTAACCTCCCAAATCAAAGTCATGTAACCCAAAGTTTTCATACAAGCAATTCAAAGTTTTCTACGGCGCAAGCTTAGGCTTTGTTAGAGTGAACTCATATTTACATGTAATGCTCTTAAACTTTCTTAAATTTAAAATTTTCCATGTAACCTGTAGCCTTGACTATTCCCTAGTAGCTTTATTTCTCTGAAACATGATTTCTTTAAATATGAACACACTTTGAGCAAAGTTGTCTACCCATAAGCCACACATCACTGGCTCATAGAATTGGCGTGTGCAAGAGGGAGTAGTAATCTCTGGCCGTATGTATAAAATTGTCAGATAAAAAAAATTTGACCTTATGTGTATAATTTGAGTTCTATTTGTTCAATGTTATTGCTTAGTTCTAACAGATTCAAATTATGACAGAGCTGCCCACCCAGCACTAGAGAAAAGTGTACAAGCCACCCCCAAAAAGAGTATTTTTCAACAAAAAGGAATATTTTCAACCTACGGCTAAAAATTGCACCCAACTACAAGCTAACCCCAAAAAGTGCAACATTGTTTTGGTATTCCTATACGCACAGAAAATGTAAGAATTAATAAGAATAATTATAAACGCTAGGGTGCCCAGTTGCTCGGTTTAAAAAATAGCTATCTAACAGTTATATAATAATTAATATTACTATCACACAGTATTGTATGGTGCACGATGCAGAATAATTACCAAATGTCCTGGTTATTGTTACTGTCAGTGTAGATTGTTTCATCCTTTTATTAGAATTAGGCTTTAAGTTAATCATCTAGTGCCTGAAAATTAATTCTCGTTCTCTGAAAATTTTTCAAATACATCTAGGCCTATTTAATGTGTACCTAGTAGGAAAAAAAAACCATTTTAATTAAATCACAGACACTGACAGTAAGGTATATCTTTTTGGAAAGGATTTCCACAACAGGATGTCACCCCAGCAAAGCCTAAACTTTAAGTTAACAAATTCTACATGTACCTCATTTCTAGAAATAAAGGGTCCTCTGCAGAGAGATACAATACTGACAAAATGAAGGGTAATGGGTAATTAATAGTAACAAAAATAATTGAAGAAATGAAGGACAATGATGAGTAGCTCAATTTCAAACTCAAATTAGGCTCAAAAGAGGCACCTCAGAGCAGAAATCTCTACAAACCCCTAAAAATTCTAATTGTATGTGTACTGTAGCATAAATGATCTTTCAACTTAATTTTATCGTCATTTAAGACCATGCCCTGTGGGTTTATATTCAAACTATCCAAAATTGCCTGTATTTTATAAGACCTAACTTTCCCTTTAAATAAGTTTAATTAAAATTAATTTAAATAAGACTAGTAGAATCTAAATTTCTAGTCATACTGTTACATAATACTAATCTAGATCTAAATCTAGTCCAGAACGGAGTCTGACAAAGGTTAGAGGTCAGACTGTGCAGTAGGCGGTAATAGATCCATTAATTAGCGTACATGGGAAATTTTAAAAATCAGGCTCGCAACCCTAAACATAAGCACAAACACGCTTTTGATAATCAAGTATCCTAGTAGTAACAGCATGAGTAGGCTACTTTGTTACTTTGATTTTCCGATTGACAAGTGACATTAGATTTAGATCTAGATCTAGCTCACGGAGTACACTTGACCTTTACTTGACACAGATTCAACGATCGATATCTAGATCTTGCCCGATGACTTCACTTAGATCTGCATTAGGCTACTTAGCTCGCGGTCTTTAGTAAATTTATAGATCGTGCGGAAGAGATACAATGCCCAGTTCGCTAGAGCAAAATTCCAGGAATTTGATGAAAAACATTGTTTATATCGGTAAAGATGGCGGTATCGGGAACGCGATTTCGATATTACTAGAACTAACGGTGGAAAAATAAAGCCGAAAAACAATACGAAATCGATATACTGTATCGTCACGGTTATCTTTGTGCGCATGTGCATGAATAGCTGCTTCCTGCTAGACCTATGGTACGGAAGTTGAACGTACGTAACGTATATCGCGAGTTTCATAGTGTCATTAGTGGGATAAAAAGACCGGAAAGTCGTATTTTTCATAGGAAAATCGTACCAGCGTATTTTGGACGAAAAAGCGTACAAAATACGGGAAAACGTACGGGTTGGCAGCTCTAATATGAGGTCTCCACTGTATCATTCTTTATTATCACTTTCATAGTCAAACAAAATAATATATAAAAGGGAGAATGGAAGAAACCAAGGCCACATTCAACAAAAAACTACATTAACTAAAAAGATTTTTTGGACGGAAGGTTTAGAATATCAGCTGCACAAAAGCATTGCATCAGTTCAGTCAAAATTGCTGATTTTTAAAAAAATATAGGTAAAATTGCAAAAAAAATTTAATTGGCATATAAACTGAAATGAACTTAAATAAAAATTCGACTAACAATGTCCATGATCTAAACAAAACCATTTATGAAAGTCCATTCAATCCTCATTGAGGAATATGCATAATGAACAAAAATATGTATTTTCTTTCGCATGTAATTGGTCTCCCATTGATGAAGGGAAAAACATTTTGAGGAATGGCAACGTAAGCTTTAATTAGGATGAGATCATAAGGACAAGCCAGAGGATCTGAACTTAGTTTCATGCTGACGTCTAGTTGATTCTAAATAATCTGGACTCCAATTCTTGCATGATTCATACTGTATTCAGATTACAGGCTTTCACCTTCTTTTGCACTGTATACTGATAATTCAATTTTTGGATGAGTCAGAGTTAAATTTTGTTCCCCTGGGGTTCAAAATATCTCAACTGGACTGTGCAAGATAAAGAATATTTATGGACTGAATGGCTGTTTGTGTGTCTGAATTCTTTCAAATCAAATAAAACCTCTGTCAGCTGACAACATTTGTTATGAACTTGTCGGGAAACACTTTTATAGATTTTAGGGCAAGGGTACCTTTTAAAAGTTATAAATGCTTTCTTCTGAGTCAAATGGGAATAAGATCAAGAAGGATAAAAAGCAGGAGACAAATAAACAGCTAGCCTATAAGCTTGATAAGGAATTGTTAAATAATTTAAAGATGTCAATGTAATTCGAAAAAAATCTAAAACAGTCCTGTAAAAAATGTTTTGCTGCCTGTATTTAAGTGGAGTTTGGCATCATAGCACAAAATACATGTACAATATATTGCCTTAAACAGCTAATGTGTTAAATATAAAGTATTTTGAAAATGCAATAGACAAAATTTCTACAATAATTATGGCTATAATTGTGCATGGGTAACAAAGAAAAAGCACTAACATGCCAAATCAATACAAAATAAAAAAAAAAGATTTTCAAAGACTCTTGACTATTTATTTAAGTAAATTCATGAAAATATAGCCTTTGCTCTGTCAATTTTTTTTTGCAGATTTGCAATTTTCACATCCAGTGATGCAATGCCAGTAGAGAAAAGGTCTTCATTGAGGCATCTCATCTGATTGTTGTTTGATGATTCAGCAAAAGCCCCATTATTTTCATCATCTTCTATGGAGCTGAGAGAAGTGGATGATAACTCAGTGCCTTGGAAAAACTCTTTTTGGGTCACATCACCTCCCTTTGCAGCCTGGCGTGACAATGAGATGTCTGAGACATGAAGCCGATTGGTCTGGTTGGGGAAACCTGACCCCCTTGTGGCGTAGTGTGAAGGTATGCCACTGGTAGTTGCACCACTTGATTGCGCAACACTGGCATATGGTTGAGAAGGCCCTTTGCGAGACTGTGAGTGTGAGCCATCCACTTGTCCTGAACGGTTTGATGAGGGAATTTCTCTGGAGCTGACATGCATTTTACTGCGATCATGCCCATGTCGTTGAAGATTTGAAGTGCCAGAGATATCAGTGTCAGGTTCTAGTGTCCTTAACCTTGTCTCCTCCTCTTGAGAAGTAGACCTTGTAGACCTGCTAAACATCTGCTCTTGTCCCCGAGGAGGTTCCTCAAGGCTTCTACTACGTCTATCTTTCTTCTTGCTCCTATAAGCTCTCCTCATGGACGATGGGGAGTATGACCTTGCAGTGTTCCAAGTTTCATGACTCTTTCCTCGCTTTTGTACTGGATCTGGTGACAAATCCTGCCTCATGTTGAGATCACTAGAAGCTACAGAGCTAGTTTCTATATCTATTTCTAAAAGCTCTTCACCTTGTGATAAAGGTTTTGATCTTGGTGTTGAGGAAGATTTTTCTTGTGTCCTCTGACCCCAACTGTCACTAGTTTCAGGAATAGGCACTGAAAAAAGAGTTGAGTGCTTGGAGGATTGACTGTCATGCTGTCCTCTGCTTCTTACCGTCTCTCTTGATCCCCTCTGTGGTGATTTTGGCAGACGTGGCATTTGTGACTTTTTCCTAAAGTAGTCAGACATGCTGTACCTTGAATCATTTCCTTCATCGTCTGCCTCCTCTTGCCAAGATCTCCTTTTTTCACGGCGTTCTTTGGGGGTTGCCGACCTCACTCTTTTGCTCCTATCCTCTTGCGATCTTTGCGAATTTCTGTAACTTCCTCTTGGATCAATATATTTGTCGCTCTCACTTTTCCTTCTAGCTCTTCCCTTTCTCTCCTGCCCACTGCTGTAAGGTCTTTGACTTCTTTCATCATCTAAATCTTGATAGTATTCTTCCCTTGTAGGAGTACTGGTCTGCCAAACTCTTTGGCTGGCCCTACCTTTGCCATGTTTCAGAATAGATTTTAGACCTTTTCTGCTACGTTTTCTAGACTGACGGTGACTCATTTCAATTTCCGAGTCTGAGTAATAAGGCTCAGCAGCAACTTCAAAAGGGGATTCTTGCATGCTACGCCATAACCTGCGATCAATGGGACTCAACCTTTGATTGTGCTCCTCTAACGTGGCAGCTGTCAAGCGATTGTCAAGACCAGTTTCTGAATAAAAATATGATGATAAAAAAGAGGAGAAAAGCTTTTATTTTTCTTACAAACTGTAAAAACTAAAAACAAACTTCTAAGAAAATTCTGCATGCTGTCAAATTTAGTCCGGAAAAAATTCATTGAAATAACTGACAGTTAGAACGCAGTCTAAATCAGATAATTAAAACCTAGATTCTTTAAAAATTTGTTTAATTTGGACCAAATTCAGATTATCAATTGTATCCTTCCTACAAAATGTAAACTGTGAAGTCCAATTTGGTATAATTCAAAATTTAATTTTGTGAGCCCATGGGGGACTGGACTGTATTCAGCCTACATTAGCATCTAAGAATGATAGCTTTAAAATACTGATGGTTTTTTTTAGAGATTTTTTATTTTTGTGTTTGCTTTTGTTTGTTAAGTGCCTCCGTACGAGTATTGTGAGGAAACAACATCATGTGTATTTTTACAACTAGAAGTTGGTGTCTTGTGAGAAAACACACTTTAGTTGATCATTTGATCACTTGAACAGGGTTAACCTCTAAATTCAAGTTTCCATTTGAGGGGTTTTTTTTTGACAATTTTAAGTGATTTTTAAGAGTATTCTTTGCACAATAGAAGGACCCAGCAACCTTTCAGTCAAGTAGATGACTTTATAAGAGTGATGGTAAATATTGTCTCAAGCAGTGATGATGGTTGACGTTTGTCTGATGATGATTAAAGGGTAAAAGATTCCGAGATTCAGGAGGTTTTTTTTTAGATTTAGATTTAGCTGTAGTTTTATATAATAGAGATAGAATCTCTAGATCTACCAGCAAAGAGTGAGACTAGGCTGGATCTAGATCTAGTAAATTTCCAATTTGGGGTAAATATTTAATACTGTGAAAAAGGTCTATCTGAAAAGTTTATGAAAATTAGTAGAGAAATTTTTTTTTAAATGGGAGAGGTTTTCATGAACAACACAGCTCAGGATAGTCAAGTTGCTGTGCAGGCTCAGTGCAGCAAGGCTATGACCTACTGGGGCTTTCAGCTAGCCAGGGTAGAATCTGTTAAAAAAATCATTTTCAAATCTTACGAGTAGACATTATGCTGACTAAAATTTTTAAGAATTTGAAAAATCCATGATTTTGAAAGATTGGATAGACTTGAAAAATAATTCATGCAATGCATGTATATATATCTAACCTTGAGATGGATGCCTCTCATGAGATTCCTCTCCCTTAGTCTGCCCTTGAGTTAAATTGTAAAGCCTTTGCTGCATCCAGGACATGATATTCTGTGGGGCACTTTCACCACTTCTTCCTGTTGCATCTGTATTCAAGGTTGTTTGCTGTGGCCCATCTGCATATCGAGGTTCTGGTCGAATTGGCAATGGATGAGCTAAGCGATCAGAGGTTTGTGTGGAAACACCAGGTGCTTGACCAAATCTGGGAGGTAGTGCAAAGAAACCTTGTTGTCTGCCTGTCTCTGGCTGACCTTGTAGCTGGAAGTGTTGATAAGATGGTGCAGGTCTTTCTAGACCAGAGGCAAATCTGGATATGAAAGGCAAAAAAGGATCACAGATTCTAAAATAAAACAAAGAATTTGAATTTCTTACATACAATTGGTAGATTATGGTGAATTTGGTCAATTTGCTTGCGCCGTTTCCCACCTCTAGATGTGCATAGTAAGTATATCCAATTCAAATAAACTCAGCACTTGGAAATACATAACCCCATTACTGATGGCTTGTTGCAGGCGACCTGATGCAATCACAAACGTCTTTAAAGACTAATATATTTTTCGCTATGTTCAGTTTCTCTGTAATTTTTTTGCTATTATTGCATGACAACCATATATATACCATTCCTGTTTTTGGGACTGCTATAATTGTGCTTAAAGTGAAAATAATTTTTATGTAGATATCCAGTTATTTGCTCTTATTAATCTATAAATTCAGAGTGCCTGTAAATCTTTTTAGAGAAATCCTCCAACCAATCAACTTAACTTTTTCTAAGCCGGCATCGGAAGGCAAATTTGACCTATTTACACCATGAATCGGTCCCGGTATATTTTGTTTCGCTGTTCTATCTTTCAAGTTTTCAAGTAACTATTTTATTGTGGAACAAAAATTAGGACTTCAGGCGACGAAATAGACATGCATGGTTGTATTGAAGCCCTTTTTTGGTGGGAAATCAACACACTCAGTATAACCGTGCCCGTCAATCATGAGATCCAGTCAGAACCTAAAATTACCTTTGACACAGAAAGAGTTAAGTATCTTCAGACACTTAAAAACAAAACTGCTTTAAAAAAAGTGCTTAACTTGCAGCTCTATAAAAACATTTTCACTGCCTATACATAGTCATGCGGTAATTGTCCACCTGAGCAACGGTCAGAAGTGTAGGTTAAGAACATTTTTCATAGGCAATAGAATTTGAATTTGGCCAAACTGGGATTTGAAAACTATTTTACCAAGGATTTGAGTTTCTACAACTAGACCACTCAAAGGCAGTAGAAGTAAAAATGCTGCAAGCCATCTTCTTTTCTATCTGCACTAACATTTACATTTTTACTTAAATACGACACTTAAACTAAATGTTCTTTGTTTTTTATGTAAAAAAAAGTCAAGAAATACCTCAATAACAAGTAACTGAAAAAAAAAAAAACCAGGGAAAGTCTTCAAAGAATGTTCTCATCTTGCTAATAATAGGACTGGACAGATGTGAGCAATGCAACAGTTGCCAAAAAGACAATGAACCCAACTCATAAAAGCATCAGCTCTATAGCTTGCTCGAAAGGACACCCTGAAGTGACCTTTTACTTAACACACAATGAAAACTCACCTTTCAGGATGCGCCATGCGGTAGAGGCTGTCAATGCCTTGTCTTTGCTGGTCTGTAGTGGCAGGGCCAACTGATCCACCCTCAAACATTTGTAGCACGTGATCAACACCAAGCTTCAGGGTGCTGGGCAGAGCACAAATAAAAACTTATGAAGTAAAGTATATTGCAATCAATCCAAATGAGCTGGATGTCATGATTTTCATAATCTTTGGCATTGCTCCTTTGACCAGTTCATTTAAGGGTTCTTGCACCTTATCAGGAAAGAAATTCAAGTACTTTTCCAGGACTTTTCAAGGACCAATTCCCAAATTCCAGGACCACCAGCCGATCAACGGTGTAGTTTTTAAAGAGGCTGATTATTAATTGTAAAAAGTGTGTGGATTGAGACCCCAGATAAAAAATGAAATTTCATAAAATATGTCAATTTAGTATCTAAACAACGTCCATTTAGTATCTAAACAACTTAATTTGAAAAATACTTTGTTATGGAAATGAAAAAATATTTAGATCTAGGTGGGGGGTCAATCTACACAATCCTAAGACATTCAAATTCAATAGCCTTAAGTAAAATAAAACTTATACAAGTAAATGACTTGCTAAGGTGTAATAAAGGTTAAACCCTGACCAAAACTATGTTATAACAGAGGTGGTATGCAAATTCAAACTACAGACTTTTAAGGCCTTTTAAAACATATTTTGAATTTTAA
>BMAT01011765.1:0-32755 GCA_019649035.1 Elysia marginata | reverse complement strand
TCAAGTCAAAGCCAATATAGTGGCTTGGCGCGGGTCTTGGGTTAAACTAACGTCAAAGGCAGTGTGTGTGTGTGTGTGTGTGAGAGAGAGAGAGCAAGTGACGATGTTTACACATGGAAATAGAGGCCCCACAAGGAAAGAGAAGGCAGCTGTTATCCTGAGAGGTTGAGACTAGAAAGTTTCATGAGTTTCAGTTTCAGTTTCAAGGAGAACTGAAATACTTTTCCTGGAAAAAGGTTTGGAGCGGTCGATGTTCCCTTGTTTACGTTTGTTTTTGTTTGGTTTTTTGAATAGAGCAAGAACCTTCTTTGTGTGTGTGTGTGTGTGTGTACAGGAAGGGGAGAGGGTATACTATAGGGCCTAGAGTTTACCATTGTAGAATGGTAGATCTAGCCTTGAGATCTTCCGATACTCAACTCATCAAGGCCGTTCAGTGAGTAAAGTCAACATTATTTGCCAGTGATCACATGTGTAGGTCATTGTCCTCTCACTTCAGTGTTGTGAAGCAATGGGGCAAGAAAAAATACTTGCACCCCTGCTAACGACTAAAATAGGGCAATGACCTGATGACCGCAGGGCACCAACCTTTGCTCATTACAGTGCTGCGCTTGATTTACTGATACACACGAGTATTAGGTTTACTTGCAGAAACTGACACACAGAAAAGAAGGAAGAAAGAACCGGTATCGGAGTTTAGTAGTTGACAAAACTAAATATTTTTCAGCCCGTCTATAAATTCAAGGACTTTTCCAGGACCAAATACAAAATTCAAGCACTTTTCCAAGACTTTTTCGGGAAACAAAAATTCAAGTACTTTTCCAGGATTCCTGGAATTCCAGAGCCGCGCGGGAACCCTGTTTTTATGAACTGTCAATCACTTAAAATTTCCTCAAATATCAATACTTTAGTGGTAAGGTAAAACTTATGTTGATTTGAAATATAGAGGAAAAGAAGGAAAACTAATTTGAAAAATGAGTAATCTCAAATGATAATTTCAGACGTCCGACTCATTTGCAATGGTTGCAAGACAAATAGACTTAAAGAGGTTGAAATGAAAACTATTGGATATCATATTTAACTGATGAAAAAAAGCTTATATTAGTGCAGACACTACAATTTGTTCAACTATGCTGCTCCTCACAAAACTAAACAATAGTCAAACATTAAAAAGTCAGGGATGCCACTCAAAAAAACTGAAAATTCTGGCACTATATTCTTGCATAAATAAACTTATACAAAACATGTCATTTTAAGGTATTGAACTGTCATTGTTTATGTGTTCAATCTTGTTCAAATGTGTATGTTCATTCAGTTTCTCAGGCTTAAAGAACAAAAACAAAAAAAAACAAAAAAAACTTTAAAAAGTGGCATCTCTGAAAAGTAAAGAAAAGTAGAACAAAAAACCTGAAAAAGACACCCACTTGATATAGTCAAGGTAATTTACAGTGAATAAAATAATCAGAGCAACAAACACCATTTTTGTTTAGCCATATACTTTGTTTGATCCAATTTCAGTTTAACAGCTTTGTTCATGTTTTTGTCCTGTCTGTAAAATTATAACAAACTTTCTCTTCAATAAACAAACATGGTATTACTTGACATAATCACAATATAAACATGAAATAAAGAAAAAAATACAACTTACTCAACCATGTCCTTCAAACGAAAAATCTCCTGATCTTTTGCAGTGACCTGCTGTTCACATTTGCCAACGCTCAGTTCAGCCACCCGCAGTTTCTCCCGCAAATCTGCAATGTCTAGGTCTCGACACTTGAGCCTCTGCTCCATATTGCTGATTTCACGGTCTGCCACAGATAGCTTGTAATGGACGCCCTGTGAGTTTTGAGTGGCATGGTCAAGTGACTGGTGAAGCTTTATCCTGTCTTGTTGGTGTTTCTCCTCTAGCTTCAGAATTTCATGGTCCTGGGGAATGATTGTAAAAAAAAAAATTGACTGCTTCTTTTTAAAGCAATATTCACCATTTGGTTAGTTTGAGTGAGCAGATAAATTCACTGATCTAAATTTGGCCCCACTTTCAAAAACTTGGTTAGAGAAAAGAATTTGACAGATAAACATTTTGAAATGGATGGCAATGATTTAAAATTTGTTTTTGCCAACCTACGCCAAATGTTTGCATAGTCTGTAATCAAAGCATGGAATGGCAAACCAGGGGAAATGTTGTTCTGTATTCATTGATTGATGATGTAAGAGGTTGATTCTCTGATCACAGCTATCTGGTATGACAAGGAAGTGAAAAATAAGGGTTCAAAGCAAGGCTACCCCGGAAATCACGACACTGCCTCTGAGTGGAAGTCACACGCAGGGCTCAGAGCCGCAAAAGTGCCTTGGCGCACTGGTTAAGTTCTTACATCAAAGTCAAAATGCTGAATGCAGCGGAACTTGATACTTAGGGGTACACACATACCTTGAGGCTGACGGTTTTGACAAGGTCCTGCTGGGTGACCAGCCACCTGGACTTCTCCTCCAGCAAAGCGGTCAACTGAGCATCCAGCCTGTCCTTTTCCTGACATAAGTGCATCATCTTCCTCTCCATGTGGAGAACTGGTTAGTTGGTACAGGTTCATAGAAATTGTGTATATTTATGTAAAATGTCAAGTTCTGACAATCCTCAATTCAGTTTTATCTTCATTTTATTTTAAAGCATTGGCTGAGATCCATGAGGAAATTGCTTTTACACACTCATGAAGAGATTCAAGGGAAGAGCTTATATGGGCAATGTCTACTGAAGTATAAAGCTGAGTGTCATCAGCATACTTATAAAAAGAAAAATTGAATTTCTCAACGCGGTTACCGAGAGTCTGTGTGTACAAGGAAAAAAATTGGACCTAATACTGATCCCTGGGGAACATCATACTTCATGAAAGTATCAAATGCGGCTGAGAGGTTAAGCAAAGCATAAACTGACACCAGACCCTCTTCAGTGGCATTTAACAGATCAATGTCACTTTAAGCAATGCAGTCTCTGTGCTGTGGAGTGGTTCATAAGCAGATTGAAGCTCTTCTACTTGGTCATTTTTTGTAAGGTGTTTGATTAATTGTTTTCAAATTACCTTCTCAATGATTTTACTGAGAAAAGGCAACTTGGATACATGTCTATAGTTCTTATAAAGATTTCTATCCAGATCATCTTTCTTTACGAGTGGCTTAAGTGATTCTTTAAGTTCATTAGGTACACAGCCA
The DNA here is from genome assembly GCA_019649035.1 of Elysia marginata. Taxonomy (NCBI): domain Eukaryota; kingdom Metazoa; phylum Mollusca; class Gastropoda; family Plakobranchidae; genus Elysia; species Elysia marginata. Next base: position 29,554 of record BMAT01011765.1, on the reverse strand, counting down.
GACAGAAGCAAGTCGTTAATGATCATGGTAATGTGAGAAAGAAGAACATCGAGACATTCAAAAAAATAAAGTTGATGACAAAGGATCAAGAGGACATGACTTCTTAGATGAAGTTAGAATTATTTCTTTAACCTGCGTCATGTTCACTAATTTTAAATTGGATAAAAATTGACCATGAAATTCTTCACATGGTGGAATTACTGAGCTATTTTCTAGGCACAGGAAAATGACATCAAATTTTCACAATGTTTCTTTAGTTTTACTTCTGCAACAATGCAAATTAAATCAGCCTCAATTAAATCTATGGTTGGTCAGAAATAAACCTCCATTTACCCATACTATACTGGAACCTAGCTCAGCCATTAGTGGTGTTACAGTGCTGAGTAATATAAGCAATAAGCCTTCCACTGCTTCAGCGGTGTTACAGTGCTCAGATATATAAACCTTCCACCCCTTAAGCCACAGGCTCAAAATGTTAACCTTAGGAACCCCAGAATAAGAATCAGATCATAATTAATTGAAGATGATTTCAGTGACCTGCTTTTTCCAGGTGTAGTCCATCTGCAAGGCTCTATGGTGGACCATGAAAAATGCATTGACTGAGAGCGGGCAAAACTTTTTCAATCCTAATTTTTAAAGATTTAACACTCTAAGTTAAGGTCACATTAAAGCATTTCAATTAATTCATGTTTATTCAGTCAAAACAAAGTTACATAATTAAATACTTTGAAAAGAATTAATGCTTAGTGAGGTGTGCAGACTGCAACCTTAACAGCATCATCTTAAGTACCCATTGTATTTGACAGGTTTGCAGGAACATAGTTTTGGAATTCAGACTTTACCTATGCTAGTAAATGACATCTAGGAGATTTTGTAGAAGATAGAAAAAGTGGGGAAAGGTATCTAGGGTACCTTTGGAGAGCTTGCTAGGGGTCTATTAAGATTCAGCAATGAATAAAAATTTACATATATAAAGACCAGCTTAATTTTTTTTTTTAAATAAAGAGTTAAACAGGCCCAGTTTGTATATTTATATATATTTGAATATATTTTCAAAACATAATTATAAAATTCAATAAAAGAAAATTTTAAAGAATGTAGAGTGTTAAGAAGCTTGAGAGCTAACGATCATACACATGTTGTTGTATATATTTTCCCCTATGAACCAAATTCATCAGATCAGTAAATTAAGAACTAAAAACTCACTTTCGTTGTTGGAAATACTGTAAACACTGGTAGCTGCCATTTTCTCCTGTCTTTCTTTAGCATCAAGTTGCCGATTTACATTATGAAGTCTCCTGTGAATCAACGTTTGGCAAATTTGACATTGACAAAATCAAGTAAATGTTTTTTCTAGGAAAAACAATTATAAAAATCCAATTTACCTAGCAATGATCTTCTTTTATGAAATAATTAATTATCAAATAACAATTCAGATATTTCTGTATTCTTCTATTGATGAACAAAGGTGACCCCAATCCCGAAAAACCGAGCTTAAGTCTCCCAGTCCTATTCTGAGACACTACAGGCGATTTCTCAGTTAAATCTTCCAAAACTCAACCCAATCTCCTTACTTTGAAAATTCATTAAAAAATAACTGTTCGACTTAGAGATAAATTCATTCAGTCTGTTGCATATTTTCCTTAAGTTCTATGCTCTATGTTCAGATATAGCATATAACATACTAAAGTGAAAATTTCCCATTTTAGCTAGGTTCTCAGGATTGGGGTCACATATGTAGGCTCAATGCAGAATTTGTAACATACATTGTTGCAGAAACAACTTTTATAGCACATGTTTAAATTGATGATTAAGTACATAAACTTGTCTTTCCATCTTTATCAAAAATGTTTGTATGTGCTTGGAGGAAAAAAAACATGAATTCAAACAACATAACTCATCTAGGAAAAATCAGGAGTAAAGGACATCTAAACCAATTCTTATCAGCTTACATCTCAACTAGCCACACAAAATATCCAGAATAAATAGAGGAGGCAGCAACAGCATAATGAGTTATAATTTCATACTTTATATCTTTCACTCCAGTCTTGATAAAAAAAATATGGAAAAACAAATCACACAATAAGTTATCAAAGTACTTGTTCCATTGCTACTTTCGGATGTTTTGTCATGTGGAAAAATTAATCTCAATAAATTTTTATTGTTTAGAAATGCCACTAAGGTCACATTTGCAAAAAGAAAAGCTGTAACTAAACTCTCCTTAATATTTTTGTTTGAACCAATTAAAAAAAACTAAAAACAATGTCATGCTTACTAAATGCATTTACTAAATTCCTTGTGGAAAAGACAACTGAGTTTATCATCATATTTTACACAGACAACATGGGCTGACTTTAGGGGTTGGTGCAACTGTGTAAAAATTATGAAAGCGTCCAAATTCTGAACTTTTGCCACAGTCCATTTACAACATATAAATGACTTCAAAAGCACCTTTCTTCAATAACAAAAAAAAAAACAATAAGAGTAACACACTTCTTAAGTTTACTGTTCTCCTCCTGCAAGAAAAGATTTGAAGACTGATAGCGAGCATCCTCGTGACCCAAAGCTGCGTCAGTATGAAAGATCATGTCATCAATGAGGTCACGAAGTTCAACATCTCCTGGCAATCATGAAAGAAAATATCAAATAGAATGTTTTCTTATTATACATTGATTTTAACCTCTTCACTGCCGAGGAATTCGTCTGCCAGTACCATTGAATTTTTTTTTAAATAGTAACACTAAAAATATTGCAATATCCAATTTTTAGCAAAGGGAATAATCTGTACCACTTACTATATATATGCATATGTTTTTCATGGCTATGTCATTTTGACGGTTTATGAGTGTTAAAAAACAAGAATTGTATACTCTGAGTCTCACTGGGGGTATAGGCAGTGGAGGGGTTTAACACTCAATGAGAAGTTTGAAGTGGGGTTAAAATGGAACCTACCTATGTGAGCCTTTGAGAGAAAGAAAAGGGTGAGAAATGAACTTGGATAAAATTTATAAATTTGGTCAAATGGACTTCAACCAACTGTAGCTGCATTAATTAACTCTCTTCCTTCCCCACTATTTTAGGAGTCGAATACAAATCTCAGAGTCTACTTTTTGTATAGCAGCTTTTAGCATGTGCAACTGTTGAGAGTCCTAAGTGCTGTATACCGTTTTGATGGCAAACAAATGTGCTTTGATGTGGAATGTTTTTTATAAATTATATCACATCACATTACACCATTTGACCTAATTTTTGTTACTAAAAATAGACTTCTTACACCATAAAATCAGGTAATGAAAAAATCATCATGAAAGAAAAAAAAAACACTTCACCTTGGTCCAATCTAACTTTTTAACTTCAAAAATCTCATTCTTGACTTTTAGCCATTTTTTTAGATGGACAATAAAAATTTTTACCATAATAACTACATCAAGATGGTGGCAGGCTGGTAACCAGGAAACAACATTTTTGGGTCTAATAACTTAATACAAAATTAAATCAAAATGTTTCTGTTGATTTCTGAGGGTATATTTAGCTTTTTTAAATCATAGGAAATAAGTTTCTGCTTTCATTCAATCACAAATAGTTAATTTATTCACTGATGACATCATCAATCATTTGTGATCAAAATGTATAGAAGAGGAAGGAAGAGAGTTAAGAATTGTGAAACTTTATAAGTATAGAACACATTTGAAAGGACTATTTTCTTTCTCTTTAACATATAAAAGTATTTTAACCCCTGACTTGGAAATTGAAGACTGGCATGAGCCTCTGGCATAACAAATTCATTGCAATTTCAATAACATACACAAAACATGTGAATATAGATTGGTCACCTGTTACTAGTGTTAGTGTTATCTGGATTATCTATGTGTATATAAACTATCCACATATGTATAATGCATGTTAATATTCTTGACTAATGACATGGGTGACAATAATACTGCCACTGGTGAAATGAACAGTTTGGCAAAATTATTGGGAAAACATTTTAAAACAAAACTTGCCATACAATACGGGCTGCAACATTAGCCTTTCAAGAGTTTCTTTTGAAAAAATACAGAGAGAAAGAGGGGTGGAAGTTAATAAAGTAAAAACTAAGAGACTCCACCAATTAACACCCTTAATATTTTGTGTGGACAGATAAAAATGAACTCACGTAAAGCAGTAGCCTTAAAAGCCAAGCGGCAGGCAATGTCCCTGAGGGTAGGATCCGCCATGCTCTCAAGATAATATAAGTTACGTGATTTCTTCCTCCTCCTTGGCTGGTCATAGCTGCTGCTGTCATCACTGTTGTAGTTCTGGTTACTGTCCGCTTTGTCAGCTTGGGCGGAGTTGCTGTTGTTAAGATCTTGCTGAGCTGGTGTCTTGCCTGTACTTGACACAAGATCTGCCTTGGGACTTTCTAAAACATGCTCACTTGGCTTGGATACCTTCTGAGCGTTCTGTGGAAGATACTGCGACATGATTTCTCTTAGGTTGGCATCTGCAGAACTTGATGCCCCGTTATGTTGTATCTGCTGGTGTTGTTTGACTTGACTGTCTTCTTCAGGATTTTCTGAATCCATACTCTGACAGCCCTCTTTATTTGCCTTTTCCTTTGCGTTAAAACCATCTGTCTTCAGAAAATTTATAACCTCACTTAGATAGCTTGTACTGTGGTCAGTCTCTAAGGCCTCATCTTTGATGTCTTGACTTTGTGATTTTTGCTTTCCTCTGCCAGAGGCAACTACAATTTTGCTCTGTCCTGAGTTTTGGGAATCAGCGGATGAGTCTAGGTATGCAGCTGTAGGAACAACAATCACACTGTTTTCTTGAGCTGCTGCTGAAGTGCTTGGGCCATTTCTATCACTTAAATTATTAGTTTCTTTTTGAAACTTTCCACTGTTGTCTAATTTCTTTTCATCTTTCCCAAAGGTGATTTTGCTGTTGTGAATCAGATCAAACTTGGGTATCAAGTCTGCACAATTTTCTGGCTGAGTTGGAGCAGATGTATGAGTTAGAACCATCTGAGTACAGGAAGATGGGCCTGCAACAGTTTCGCACACCTTCACAGAGCTGCTTAAAGTTGACACAGTTGTTGTGTGAGTGAGTGTGGAGGTCATAGTAGCCACATTTGACTGTGCAGTGGCTGTTGATGCAGAAATTGGGTGCAAACTGATTGAATCTGCACAGCTAGCTGTTTGCGCATGTAATGCAGCATTACTCCTTGATGGTAATGTCCTTTTACCTGTATCATTCCTGTTCTGTATAATACCAGATTTAAAACGTTCATAATCTTTGTAGTGATCTGGTAATGGTGGGGCCACTGTTTTGCTTTGAAAACTAGACAAAGTAGTTGGCAAAGACAGAAAAGATGTGCTGCTGGTACCAGGGTTAGATACCTTTGTTTTCACAACTGATACAGCTGGGGTACTAATTTCTGTTGAGTTTATTCCTGAATCAGTAGTGATCTTTGATAAATCTTTTAACCCCAACACAGGTTGAAGATTGGCCTGCTCTCTTCTTGGACCCTCAACAGAAGATTTTAAAGAAGTATTCTTGTTACCGAGAGTAGAAATGGAATCAGAGATCCACTCTGCTTTAGTCATGGAAATTTGGGAAGGTAGTTCTATATTTGCATCAGATATAACAATTGAATTCAAAACACCCTGGTCTTTTTCCTCTGAAACTAAGTGAGCTCCAGATTGGTCTTTTTTATATTGTTGAAGCTCCTGTTTCCACTTTTGATGTTTTTGCTTCCAAGCAGGAACAGGTTTGATTTGGTTAGCAGAAGTGAGTGAAGAGCTCGGACTGGTGGCACCCATCACAGGGTGACTTGCCTCTCCAGGCTGGGTAGCCTCTCGCTGGAGTCTCAGCTTTTCAGCCAGACTTTTGGCAACACTGGCTGCAAGTCCAGTGGTGTCTGGTGGAATTGCAAGTGCCCTTGTTGTAACAATGTCTCTTTCAGGAATCATCTGGGGTGAGTCCTCTTGTACGATTGAGGCTAATGGTGGTGCAGTGACAGTCTCCGGTGGCAGGCCATTACTAGCATAATTCTGGAGCTGATCTTCTGACTCTGCCTCCCTCAGTCTCTCGGGATCTGGTGTTGAGGACACTAGTCGTTTGTTAAAGGGCGTGCTCACCATGAAGTCTTCGGTCTCAGATATGCTTTCTGTTGATGAAAGTTTGAAGAAATGGTTCAGTAATGAATTTGGCTTCTACAAAATTATATGTATCTCATAGCCAGTGCAACTGAGTCGAATGTCGATGAGAAAATGCGTTTTAAAATTGATTTATTCCTCTTTTTCTCCACAATTTGTAATCAAAAGAAATTTCTCATGTCTTTTCACAAATTTTGATAACTTAATGTAATTTTAAATTTTGAAAGCTCAGGATAATGCGTTGTTCAAAATATCTACACTTTTTAAGAACAAAAAAAAAACTGGTTGCAAGACATATGATCTATATTTGCAGACAGGAATAGACATATATATACCAAAAATAAAACTACATCATGGAAAAGAAAAAAAGGCAATTACAAAGAATGAAATATGATACTACTGATTACTTTTTAGAATTTGCAGAAAATTAAAATTGTTGACCACAAACTTGTACATTTACAAAAAAAGTTTCTTCACAAGAAGTTTAATAAAAAGTGCCTCACTGAACAAAGAAGAAGCACAGAAAGCTATTTGTGGTTGAAGCAGGAAATAAACATAATTTATCTGTTAGTGAAAAAAAGGTTGGTTTTTTTTTTGAGAGAGAGAGAGAAAAGTAACACCTCTTACATACCTTCAGGATCAGCAGTTGGAATGTAGAGGGAGGAGCTGTGTGAGGACTTTGTTTTTTCCTCCTGTAACTGAACCTGCGATACAATCTCTGGGGTAGCTCCTGTCATTTGTTCTGATTTATTCACATGTTTCCCTTTTATCCTACCTTTCGGTAAGCTTTCTGATCCTGCTGTGGTTGAAAAGATGCAGAAGACAATTTTTTCAAAAGAGGAGTTTTGTTTATGTGAAAAACAATTGTCTTCTCGTTTCAGGATAGTGTCTTTAAAATTGAAATTTGCATATTTGTATATAAGTCTCGACCAAATGAGTCGAACCTAAAAAATTCCTATCTTTTCTTCTTTTCAAAATTGTTAATATATTTCCACAAATTATTAACGATTTAAAGGAAATTTTTCAAGCTTAGAAGTTTAGGCAAATGTCTTGTTTAAAACAGCAACAACTTTAAAGGCGAGAATTTTAACATCCCACTCTTTTATCCTGGACGTTGATATAAATTAATTATTTATACAAAAAGCATTAATTTCAAGTACTAGCAACCATTTTTTATGCACAGGTTGATATAAAAAAAGTAGAGCCATAATCAATTAATCAATATAAATTTAAGCCAAAAAGAATTTAAGTCACATATAAATATTCATAAATGCAGAAATGATTTTTTCAACTGAATGTTGTGACACTTGTAACTCTACAACCAACTGAAAGCAACTTTATATTTAATTTTTTTAAAATACACTAGGGTGAATCAAGCAGAACATATGGTGGATAAAAACTCAAAAATATTAAGGTGTTTCAATAAGAACATTACAAAAACATTCAGGTGGAAAAGGATTAAGAACAACTTTTGTCCACACTAACCTCCTACATGTCCTGCTCCTTGATTTTCTTCCACCTTTGAGCTCCCAGAGTACAGAGTAAACCCAGGCTTGGATTTCACTGGTTTCTTCTTCAACCCACTAGATACTCCTGCTGCAACAGGCTTTCTTTGTTGCCTACCATGGAATAGGAATTAATTGTTATTGTGAGACACGATTGCTCAGTAGTTAGTGTATTGTTCAATCAGTAGTTGTTTCTATATCAATTGCAAAACATGTCAATGTGACTCATCTAGTACTGCCAACGCCTTATCTAGCATTTTTACTCTTTCCTGATAGACAGCACATTTTTTAAACATGGCAACATACCTATCTTGGAGCAATCTTCTACAAAACATGGCTTTTGTTATTGACAATTTATCATGCATTATGAAGAATTAGTATACGATTAGCAGCAATACTGCCATCAGACTTCAGTTGGTTTCTTTTTTTTAGTCTTAGTGCAAAATATGGCTTTTGTTTTATGTTTTCTATTGAGAACTGAGGTGTTCTTTTTCAGAAACTCTTTGCCACAGGCATTCGTTGCAAGAGATTGGGGAATGCCATTATCAAGTATTGTGAAATATTTTCTGTTAAAGTATACTTACTCAATTATCAATAGAAGTCATACCTGTAATTTATCTATATAACCATAAATTGACAAACATCGTTGTATAGTTGAGATTTTGTTTAATTTTAGAAAAAATATACTTGTCATAAACATTCATTTTCATTTTTTCTGCATTTTTATTCAAGCAAGCTATCTTCATCCACAATTTTTTTTTTTTATTAAATGCACAGCAGAAAAATTCATGTAACATAAAATAAACTTTTTGGTTGGTAATGAATGATACAATAGTATAAAAAAAAAGAAAAAAAAAAGAACATAGAAGTTTACTTTTGGGAATGTGTACAATCTCAAGACCACAAATAAAATTTAGTATTCCTTGTTCAGAACTTTAGGTCTGAAATGAAATATATCAAAAACTAGAGTTCTCTTTTAAAGTGCAGGCCAAACATCTTCTTCGTGAAGAATGTCCATCCAAAATTATTTGGGAGCAACAATGATTCATAGGGCCAAATGCATTGACAAGTGAAAGCCTCAAGTTTCAATAGAATGGCAAGCAATAATGATAAAATACTTTTTTTTTATACTTTTAAAAAGATCTCCATGTATTTTTTATTAAAGCGCAATGAAATCAAACTATTTATCAACATTACCAATTTAAGACCTATGGATATTGGTTTTTTTTACTAAAAATATCACACTAATCCTAAGAATTTTTTTATAATGATAGGAGAGTACCAATTAAACATGAGGCTATAAGATAAGAGACTTTAAAATCATTTTGATTTGATTTTAGTGGGAGAAGAAATTTTGCAGTCGGCTTGACATTTAACAAACCTTTTTGGGCCCTTAGGGACTTCTCCAGGTTTTCCTTGTTTGGCTGCTGGAGCCTGAAAAAAAAAAAAGAAAACAAATGTGTTATATTAGTAAGTCATTCTAACTCAACAGAGTAAACAGCAAATGTTTCAGTTCACTTATACAGTAGTGAGAATGTCTTTTGTTCTGAAACCAAACAGATTCATTTTCAGGAAAGCGGTATAAAACATTTTCTTATTGGTTTTATAAATACTAAAATAGCAATTTAGAAATTGTACTGCAAATTTTTGTTGAGATATGTGGGACAACTGTCAAGGATACATAATACACAAGATAAAACTGAACATTTTCACACAATTTCAGGTAAACTGTGAAACAGTTACAATCTGCTTGATGGACCTGATGTTTTCATCAAGCTGCCACACAAGTTGGACAGGTCAACAGTGAAAAAGAAACATTTGAATTGATGCTTCAAACAAATTAAAATAAAAAAAATGAGCCATAGCAATAAAAATAAATTTCAGAAAACTAAAACCTTTTAAAAAATAAAAAAACAGGGAATATGCATCAAAAGGAAGACACTTGAAACTTGTGTGACCTAGTTTTATGTACAATAAATAGATATAATGAAAACAAATTACCTTGCCTTCTGCAGAAACACCTGTTCTTCTCCCCATCATTTCTGGCCTAAGTTACGATCTGAAAAGGTGGGAGAGAGCAGGAGAATACAAATTAAAGACATCATAAAAATGCCAATGGTATTTCTTGTGTCAGTCATACTTACCACTTCTCTAACCTATAGTGAAAGACTCACATACAATAAGGATGGAGTATTTAATCAATTTCTAACTGCCATAGAATAGACTTCTTAAGAAAAAAGTTTTTTTTCCTTTCTCTTTGATCTAATCTAAATATACAATGTAAATTTTACAGAAGCTTCCCTTTTGCAAGGCCTTTCTCTTGATTAACAGGGTAATTTAGAGATATAATTCTGTTGCTTTCAAAACCTTCTCAATTTCCAATGTTTCCTGATTATTAGAATTCCCAATTCCCAGGTCCCACTGATCTAGATTAGATTTAGATGTAGGGTATAGCAAGGCTGGATAAAAAAATTGATTTCAATCAAATTCAAATTTTTTAAATTTAAGATTTCTATTTAAAAGAGGACTACTTTTTAATTTTTTTTCAAGCATACAACTATGAAAAAGTTAGGGCCCATTTTGTACAAACACTAGACTTTTACATTAAGTATTTTGTACCTCAAAATCATGCATTTTTTAAAATCAAATAAAGCCAAGGGCTAGACAGCATCAAAATTTTTTTTTAAAATACACTGTTTTGTGCATATCTTCTACATTTGACAACCTTTATCAATGATACTCTCCATGATTAAGTTTTTTTGGCATAAGGAATGCACCTGCACAAAAAGTTTTCAATTTGAGTCTAAGTGCAAAGGGGGGGGGGGGGGAACTTCTTTGATCATAATGTGTTAAAATTTCATGATCTGCCTGAGTAAACCAACATATTTAACCACCATGATTGTTTTTTGTGAGTCTTTTATCTTGAGAGAAACTGCAAAAAAAAAAGGCTTGTGTATGATTGATTGTTTCTGCTGTTTGGGCTTTAGAAATCAATAGGTTCAGAGAAGCAATTTGTGTGTTTTTCTTGAAGTGGTGTGGCTAAACAAGTTGCAATGACACTCAAAGTCTTGACTTCACAGACTTTACCTGTAGCCTAAGCATGAGGACTGAGTATAAATTGTGTATTTTAATAAATTCAAAAGTTTTTCTGCTTCTTCAGTCAATATTGATTTGATAGTGAAGCTTGAAAATTAGGCCCTAAATAGGTTACTGTTTTCATCAACTTATTCTAAGCCTACATTCTCAACTTAAGTGAGATCCCACCTCAACTTACACTAGTTACACAGCTCTGGGGGCTTGCTAAGATTCTCTAGTCCTTTCACTGTTTCAGACAAGCTTTATCTGGATTGTGTACAGATCATAATCTCCAGGTTTTGCTTTCTTTTTTTTATTGTTGTTAGTATGTTACTTTCCTTTCAATATTAATGTAGATCTAACTTGCAAGCAATTGATTAGGTCCGTCATGGTAGGCCTAATCTATTCATTGAAACATCACAATCTGTACATTGGGAGTAAAGCTGTTAAAGTCCTGTAGTTCTAAATCTAATTAAAGTACTGCGTTGGCAATTGCTAGTTCCCTTTGATTTAGTACAATTTTAACTCAGCATCGTTTTCACATCTTCTTTCAGGAATTGCAACTAGATAATAGATCAGATATAAAACATTTAAATAGAGATAAAAATTGTGAATCTATGGAATCCGAATCTGCATTATTCTAGAATTTAGAGAGCTCTAGATCTAGGCTAGATTCTAGATCCTATCTTCTAGATCTACCTGTTTTGACACTGATATCCCAAAGTACTTACCATAAGAGAGATCGAGAGATCTACAACAGAATCTTGATTAAGAGATCTAATCGAGATCTTGATCAAGATTTCTAATGTAGGTCTACATCTATATTAGATCTAGTTATAAATAAATCCACTCAATATCCTGAGATTTGAAAACAAACGCTATCATGGTTGAGCAAAATGTGTACTGCTAACAACGGAAGTTGCAACAACAAAAAGATTTAAAGTAAGTCTAAGTTACAAAAAAAGCCTAGCCTACTCATTTGCTAAGTGAAAAAAAACCTCCAATGTAGGCATATTTGTTTTTTTTCACTAGGCTAAAGCATTGTGTACATTTTGTATATAGACTGCTATTTTACTTCAGGTATCTCTGCGTGGCATTGTCCCAGCTTATTTTTGTTTTGTTTTATTATAATCATTGAAATGCCACCAACCCCTTTATGAACATATCCGATGTCTTTTAATCATTAGGGACTAAAGCCATAAAGCGTCGTTCTTTTATTTGGGGTATTTTTTCCCATTGTCTGATGCTTTTGCAAATATTTTTATGAGTTTTTTTTTAATAGATTTTATTAGCCAAAATTGATTCTACATTGTGAAGTATATGTAGTAGACCAGAAACTGTCAAGGCAGCTTAGGTTTTAGCATGACATCACGTTCAGTAAAGATTGGCGAAAATGAACCTTCAAATGCATAAAATTGATTTTTGTTATTATGTAGCTTTCTCAAATTTTACTTAATTTATATGTGGGGTTCTCGAGGGTTTTCGAGGGTTCTCGAGTGTTATCAAGAAAAAGCACAACCGCTTAAATTTGCCCGTCATTCTGCACTGATAGCCAGCAGTAATATGCCTTTTGAAGCAGGCTTTCTTTTCAACAGCTCTATTTCATCATAGATCATGCATTCTTTGGAAATCTTAATATTAGCTCTTGACTGGATATCGAAATTTGCTGATCATTTTTTTCCTGAAAATCATCGCCGTTTAATTTCCAGTTTTCTAGTCAAAAGGATGAGGGGTTTTCTGGATTCAATTCCGTTCTACAGAGATATCCTAGCGGGCTAACATCTCCAATCTTTCGTGTCCTTGTTAGTAGGTAGTGGTAGTATTATTCATGAACACATGCAGAGGTGGCATTCCATAGCAATTTTAACTTCTCTTACAGATATTCGAGCAATTTGTGTGGTATGGGTAGAAGCCGTTACCTACAATCTCATTTATGTCCAGCAAAAATGTTACATTCTGAAGCAAAGTGGTGGGTTATTTTGCTTCATTGTTAACCATAGATGACTGTGGTGAAGGTGCGATACCATGCTAGCGCTAGGCCTACGCCACTGACAGGGTGGCAGACACCGCTAGTGTGGATGGTGCCGCCCGACGCAATCCGGACTAGATCTGGCCGTTGAACTTCTGTAGGTGCAATACGGTTTTACGAATGGGAATAGTCTTGGAAGAAAAGTTTCTAGTTTTCTTTTTTTATTTTACCCCGGCCTTTAACAGAGGAATTTTGAAGTTCTGGGTTAATTTATTACTTAAGGTTTACATTTTATGTTGCCTTCCGTACAAGTTTGTATTTTCAGTTTGGTGTCTGCACCAAATTGATAGATGAAAAATGAAAGGTCTTTTTTCAAAAGCAGTAATTTTTCTCCTTATTTTGTGTAGATTTCAATAAGTTCGTTTGAGTGGAGATTATTTTTTTTTTATCAATTTGATGGTTCCATAACTTCCAATCTAACTTAATAAAGGTACTATTCTCTGGCTTTTTATGTTGATGATATGTCGCAACTTATCATCTCGATCATCTGCAGATATCCCGTCATTATTGTCGTATTTAAAATCTGATACTGAGTTTCTGACACCACCTGTTCAGAAAAGGTGTTGGGAAGAAATCTTGTAAAGCAAGGATATTTAATATTCTTTCGGGTGAATTTCGCCTTAGGCATATAGATGATTTATTCTAAAAATAAATTCCATGTCATAAGGACGGTTCTGGCAACCATTGAATCATAGCTATTTAATCTTTTTCCCCATAAATGGTGGGAGAACACACCTTTAATCATTTTGAAGCAATATCGTTAACCTAGGAAAAATTACTAACCCACTAGCATAGGCATTGGCATCGTTTCTAGTCTTGCCTCTCCGTGGGTCATTGGGTCGTTCTCGGAAATAATTAAAGACACCACTAGGCATATCAGTAAGACCCTAGCTGGTATGGCATAAGCTTTTTAAATAAACCTTCATTCGACTTTAAACTCGTAACACGCTGAGGGTTCAATCCAGCCCACATTTGGCTCAGACTTCCAAGCTTGACTTTTCTGTGTCCTTACAAGTAATATTTTTCCTGGACTATACGGGTTCAAGTGAACGAAAATGTGGTTTTAAAGCGTTTTCTCTAACATTGCAACGCACCAAAATTTTTAAGAAAAGGCTTGGTGGTTTTTTGGGCTAAACGCCGTTTGGACAATCATACGGTAGGATACATGTGGTTTGTCGAACAGAAGACCCGTATTAAGGAGGGATGCCTCGTAAATACAATACCTCCGCAAAATTTATACGGTCAATTCTTCATAGTTGCTGACTTCAGACTCAAATGCCTACAAGCTAGGCTACAGTATTAAGATGCTTACTGCCTGTAACATATCTCTATCCCCTTTCAAGAATGACACCCAAGTTTAGTCAGCATCATAGAAAAAAAGGAGACGATAAAAAGGAAAATGAGGAGAAAGAGGGGTGTAACAGCAGAATGAGGAATATAATGAAAAAGTAAAGGGAAGGGGGAAGAGTTATGGAAGAAGAAGGGAAAAGAACGAAAAGAATACGAAGGATGAGATTAAAGGGGGTGAGGATAAGGAGAATTAGAAAAAGAATAAGGAGATGGAAGAAAGGGGAAGGAAGTGACGGTACAGGGAAAAGAAGTTGGAGGGCGGAAAGGGAAGCAGAAAGGAGGTATAGGGAGGAGAGCAAGAGTAACGATGGGAAGGAGGGGGAAAGATAAATTGAAGAAGAGGAAGGTGGGAGGTACAAAGAGAAAATAGATGGAGAAAGATATAAAGAAAATATCACTCACATTGAGAAGGAAGAGAAAGAGAGAGAGGGAGGGAGAAGGAAAAAGAAAGAGGGGTAAGTGTAATAAAGGGGAAGAAAACAAGAAAGAAGATGAAGAACGTGGAAGAAGAAGATAGAGGGAGAAGGAAATAGAAGAAAGAAGAAGGCTCTTGAGAATAAAGAGGGGTGAGGTTTAGGGAAGAGGGGGATTTAAAGGTTGGACAAGGAGAGCGAGGGTGGAGAAGGAAGGGATAGATGGAGGAGTAGATGAAGGCGGTGGAGATAGAGGGGGGAAAAGGTAGGACGAGCAAGAAGGAAAAAAGTCAGCGACACGTGCTCTATCAGACACAATAATGTAGACTTTAGTATACTTTTTTGTAATTTCGACTGAGATCATGTCCACAGTGTTAGCTAAGATTTCCCCTACTTCTTCCTATTTCAACAAAAATGTCCGCGCGCAATACAGCACAGTTAGCCGTATGCACAGTTACCTAGCCATCTATCCAGGTCCACATAATAAAAATGTTATTATGACGGAACCCCTGCTTCAAGGCCTAGTACTGCTACTGCAGACTTAGCTAATTTCAAAACGTTGGTCACGAATATGGACATAGTTTTTTGTTCTTGTTTTTTTTTTAATTTGATAGAAGTTTTGTATTTTTGAGCTTGGCATTTTATTTCGCGCCAGTAGCAAGTCCAAAGGTTGACAGAGATATGATGAAGACGCCTTAAAATTTTAGGCTGTGTCTGGTTTCTTGGAGTGACCTCTCCAGACGGCGTATCGGCTATGCAGGCTAGGCTTAGCTGATTTGCTTTGTGTAAGGTCTACCTACTCGGTTTTTTTTTTAGCTAAATTCAAATACGTTTGTCTAGCAAACCGATCTAATGAGTCCGATGTTGGAAGTTTTAATTTAAATTAAAAAAAATGAAAAAGCTTTTTAAATTAGCTTTAATGTTTTTTTAAATAGAATCTCTCCCCACTTCCCCAAGGCGAATCCACGTTGTATGCCGCCTCCCATACAAGCTGTCGGAATTTCTCTCTGTTATAGACTCTTCAATCCGCTTCAATCATTGTCATTTTCAGGCATTAATTATTATCTTGCTCCACAAGTCTTCTAAATTTTCCCTGAATTTGAAAAAGACCCTTTTCTTTGCTGTGTTCTTTTCACTGCCTGGAAAAGCTGTTTACTAATGTTTGGACCATGTGCTGTATGAGACACAAGGATCTTATCGTCCAAGTAAAGTAGTTCTTTCATTTCATGATCACGTTTTTATGGGTTAAATTTCTTTCCCTCTGACTCTTCGACTGTCTCTGTACATCAAATTTATTATTCTTTTATGATGCAAGTTTAGATCCTTCAAGATCCCAATCATTATTGTAGATGACACAATCGCAAGCGTTGTGTTCTATTTACCTTATCTTCAATTTTCTTTACAACTCTTTTCATTATTATCTTTAGAAGGATGAAGTTGGGCTGTTTGATCAAAGTTATCGTCAGGTAAATTGTACATTATTTGAGGTTGTTTTGCTTTGGGATTGGAAAAAAACCAGACCTTTATCCATCCTGTTTGCCATTTTTTCTCCTTACAGATTTTCTTGCAAAATTTGTGGTGCATATTTATGCCATGCTCTCCAATCGCTTTAATGATATCGCCAACTGCTTTCTCGAGGGGTAGTGTGTTTATAGCTAAGGAGCCCGATTTCTTCTCCAATGCATTCTATTGTTGGTACCATTCTTCTCGAAGGTTCATGAAACATTATTACCTCAGTAATCGGTCCATATTTTTCCTCTGACACCAGATTCAGTAAGCACCTTACTATTTTTGTCTTTAATGACCGAGAGAAGGGGGATGGGGTGAACTCTCAAACCCCTTCGCAAGGTTTTTTTAATACCGGTGGGCAAACCTTTGTAAAGATTTGTAAAAACGAATATAGTCAATTTGGTTGTTCTTTTTTGATCCAACTAGAGTCATCCAAATATGGGCTCAATGATGGAGTCGTCTTTTGTGCTTCTTGAACATTATATTTGAAATATATAACAGATCGTTCTAAATTATGCCCAAAAAGTTTTCCGCCACTCTCGTTTTTTCCCAAACTACGAAGCTTCCTACATTGCCTCTTTCATTTCCTGCACTGTTAGAGGCAACCTTTGCATTGGAATTCCCCAAGATAATGAGCTGATCTGTCTTACTCACTGTATCTGCTTTGTCTGAAGTATATTGTAAAGCTCATCTCTATCATTTGCCCTTGTAATTGATAGGACTGTATCCCAACAGGGCTTCATCCATATTGGAGTTCAAGTAGACCACCACTGCACTCGTTCCATATTTCTCCCAACCTGAGTAAATTAAATCCCCATGCTCTGGTCTGAAGTGCTCATATTCCTTCGATCTAGTCTCTGTGACACTAGTTTTATTTCCTGGAGTTTTTTTATATTACATTTTGTAACTTTTTTTTGCAACAAGCTCCTTATATTTCAAGACATCATTATGTTCAATCCCAACTGAGTGCACAAGGTAGCATGATCCATGGGTTAAATTCGTAATAACGAAAGTTCTGACATTGTTCGGCCACTACAGAAAAAAAATTTGGCGTTTAGCAATAGAAATAAGAAATGTTATGTTTCGGAGTTTACAATATAATATTTTAAAGGGGGAGGAAACAAACATTTATTTTTGACCTTTATGAACATAAAATGTGCATGAAGTCCCTTCATCAAAACACTAATCCGGGCATTTTTACATTGAATTCTAAGATGGCAGCCGTGTGGTGGCAAAAATGAGGTGACTCGACCAAATTGAGCACCTTTTGGATTCTAATTAAGTTTATGAGAAGTGATTTTAAATTTGGTATGTATATGTGCGACCTAATGTTATTTATATATATACTTTATTATTTAGGAAATTCTATGCATATCCTAATGTTCTATTAAAATGTGAATTTTTATTGGATTTAGCTTTCTTGAGTTAGCGTTTCGATTTGTTGTCACAGCTGACCTCATCTCTAGATCTAGTGAAGAGACGAAGAGAGCTGAAGAAGGTATTGATAACATCGATCTAGTTAGTAGACCTAGATCTAATTATCTTTGACTATATAGGCCACATACATTAGAACAATGCTAGTTAAATATATTATGAAAAGTACACTGAGACTGGTGTCTTATATGACTGAATTAGGCCTATATGATAACTTTCGGCTGGACGTTAGACTAAGAAGAGCTGCAAGCAGGACAGTGGTATTCAAGTTTGGTTAAGTCATCATTTTGCGACACATTTATTAAACTTTATACATAGCCTTCTTTAGTTCAATTTAAGTTCCTTTCACCCGCTTTAAGGTAGGCCTACAATTGGAGACGTAAACTTTGCAAATTGAAATGGACCAACTTTGCGTCTGCTAAGTTACCTAGCAGTCGATACTGCTACAAGAATTTAGATGTAACATTAAAAGACTAAACTAGCGGCTGGGCAGCTCACCACCGCAACGGCAGACTGTTTAGGCGAGACAGAATTTTCCACTGGAGGCGAATCCTCTCGACGAGGTTGGCCACTTTCAATGCCATCTATAGGCCTATCTAATAAGCTCACCCTTTATTATTTTATCACAAAAATATCATTTGAAAAGAACATAAAGAATGATAATGTTATAATTAAATTTCTGATTTCAGTTGCAGGCCGGGTGGTGTAGGGGTTAGCGCATCCGGCAATTTTGTTTGTCTCATAATTGGAGCGTATGTTCGAATCCCACGGAAAACCTTTTTTTTTTTAAACTTTTTTCCCTGTAACTTGAAGGAGTTTGGATCTACTTGTATAAAGAAAATTTTGAAAATCTCTTTGCCTGCACTGAAGGAAATCAAGATATAGACCTACTGGTACCAAGGCCAACTATGACATCGTTAGTTTAGAATGTGCTTATTGTATTTTAAATAGTTGTATTACATTGCTAAGAAAGTGCTCGATTAATGTTATCTTTTAAACATAAACAAACATGAAAATCTAGGCCTAAAGGCCTATGCTTTTTGTCTCAAATCACTGCTCTCATTTTGTTTTCTAATGGGCTAACTTTAAATCCAGATTTATGTTAAGATTTATGATTTCATATTCTTCATTACATGTAGAATGTTTTGCCAAAGGAATGCTAACCTAGTCGTAAACTTAAACCTATGATATTCATGTTATAATTTTTCAAAACTTTGTGTCCTTGTTGTCAAGAGAAAAGCCTGTAGTGTAAATAATCTCCCTCATTAAATCAATGGAAAAGAATACCAGTTGAACTTGACGCAATGGCAACAGGTCTTCGATCAACTTCGCTACAATTGGGCCCGTTTTCTAACTTGAATCGTTCTCAACTGCTCAGAGCTAACTCAATCATTCATTTATTAGCAAAAGTCAAATTTGTTTGGGAAATAATTACTTGTATTCGGGACCAGACTATAATTTAGGTCTAGGTCTATCTAGATCTAGACTATCTAGATCTATAGACTACATTGGCAATAAAGTAGGCCTAGTATATATCAATACATATTGACCTGGCAAAGAAGTCTTGACAAATTGTCCACAGCTGCTCAACTTCAAGAGTACCTGCTAGTGCTAGATCTGAGACTAAGTTTACATCATACAGGGATGTAAAAATTTTAGTTTTATACTGCTTTTAGCTGTTCACCCCCCCCCCCTCTAATTTGGGATTTCAGCTCAAATTTCGGCGCTTTTTCGTTTGTTCCCACCCCTGTTTTATTTTAATAGCTGTAGTTTGATAGTCCAAAGTCTCAAAATATTTGACACTTACTACAATTGGAAAAATCAAAATGATTAGATTCTAGACGAAAACCTTTCATTATTATTATGATTATTGGTTACCTTCGAAGCTTAAAAATTTGACTGTCCTGATTAAAATCTAGATCTAGATGAGTAGATCTAAATTTATCGTTTTATCTCATAAAGTGTTGGGGTGGGAACAAACGGAAAAGCACCCAAATTTTTATGGTCATTGCATATCTACATTAGATGTTTTTTGTTAAAACTTTGTTTTTAATCTGACCAGTTTTGTGTTTCTTTTGGCACTCAGATATGAGACAGACTTGTTAAGCCTGTAAAATTATATTTTTTTACATTAGACATTGTCAGTGCTAGACCTTATTAAAACATAGATTTTTTTGTGTGGGCTTTTGCAAAATCATTTTTAATTTCTTGTTAAAAAAAACATTCATGTCAAAGCATACTATATCTATTGCTATAAAAGTAAGTTCTATAGTAATGAAAGGCAATATTACGATTTCCAAGAAAAATAAAGAACAACATGAACAATGATGCGAACACGACAGTAATAATAATACCACAATGGCCACTCACATTATTTGAACATGCAGGCAGCGGCCAAAATCAAGTTTCAAGAGGTGCCTGGAAAAGAGGGAAGGATTTCCACAGAGGGGCGCCACTCTATAAGTCTATTTCAAGCCCAGGTTTCTTGGTAACAAAGTTTTTTATTTTTTTAGAATTAGAGAGTCCAAATCAATGAAATGTATTATTTGTAATTGCTGATGAAATGAAGGGCAATGAATAGTGGCACCCCAGTGTGGAAAACCTTCCAAAAAGAGACCTGGCAAATCAGGAAGCTTCTACAAAATTGACATCTGTTTGGGAAAAGAAAAAAAAAGTGTAAAGTTGGAATTTGATGGAATGTTTACAAACGTTTCTTTCACAAGCAGGCTGGTGGTGTAAGCTTATTGTTGTGGTGATTATCATAAGCTGCTGCTATCTTTCTCCTCTGTAACCAACATACTAATGGCAGCTCCAGGTGCTGCTTATATTGCAACTTTAGCAGCAGACTTGTTGAATCAAGAATAATTGTGCTTAAATCACACATGGCCAGTCTGACGCAATATTTACCTGTACAAGCCTAGGTTATTGGTGACCCATCATGCCATATTTATAAATGCAAGTCATTCTGTTTGAATACTGAGGGAAGATCCAAATCCCGACTGCTAATATAAGGATCATAAATAAATATTTGAAAGCGATGAAATTTTTCTCATCCGCTTATAAATGTCTCATAGAAGTCCCAGATATATGTCATCAATTCACACTCCTTTGAGACATTGTCGATTATATTATAAATAATATTACTGGGGTTAAAACTGAAATAACAGAAAAAAGCTAAAACTGAAAGGCTGAATGAAAACTTTGCACAGTGAAAGTAATTTTTGTTTCTTCTTTTATTCCTCAGAATCAAACATGAATTAAGCGTTATAGCATCAACATGAAAGTTGACCGAGCCAAACTAAAAAAATCCTCTTCGGAGGTTCCTGCAGATTGTAAAACATTGATAGATAAACTGAAAGTTCAGTCTGAAAATGATTTGTACAAAGAGTTGAAAGATATCAAAGTCTGGACCTATGGAAAGGTAAGATTTATAACGATTAATTAGTCTTACCATTTCACAACTTATTTTGATTTTAAACACAAAAAGATTTGTTTAGTTCACCTTCTTTTCTCTAGATTATTAACTTTTAAAATACAACCTTAGCCAGGTTATCAATCAGAGTGTATTTGGCCAGAAAAGTTTTATAGACTTTGCAAGGTTTGTGTCCAGACGCTGTGCCAAAAGATAGGACTAAATGTGTGACAAATATCATTTACAACCCTATTGAAATATTTTTTTTCAGATGAGCCCTTTCATACTTATGAAGTTAGCCAATTCTATGCCCTGTTGTGTTTTAAAATTGAGAAAGCTGTATTCAATAATTTAAATGTTTAATGGTATCTGCAGGTTAGTGTTTATGGCTACACCAAGGTTTTTTTTTTCAATTTTTATTATGCCATGACAAACATTTATGGAAAGTACAACCTGAAGATAACAGATTTACTCACTGATTGAAATTTTGAATTGGATCTTTAAACTTGGGATACTGTACTGTACTTTCTCTTGTTTGGTTCAAATTTCCAAAATTTGTTTTATTATTTGTCTAACTATGATAAATTAAAGTGTTAGTGAATACTAAATTGACGTGTGAATTAATTGATTAGGTTTGCAAAGTTCTTATATAGATTGTTTTCTAGCTGCAAGTCCTCTATGTTTTCAAACGTGTATTCTGCCCCTCTGCATCTATTTTTCTTTTAACCAGCAATCACACAATCCTCTGTGTTCTGTAATACTCCTTCCCACTTCCAACCCAAGGCAAAAATCATAAACCAGAGAGTTTAAGTCTTCTAATTTTGTTTTTTAGTGTGAACTATACCACTGGGCAGATGTTCTTGATGTCTTTGACACAATCTTGGAAAAGTCATGCTCAAAGGATAGTGAAAAGAAATGGACTCTCAGCTGTGATCTAGAAGGGAGTGAACAGGTAATAGTAAAGCATTTTTTTTTTCAAATAGGTTTATTTTATATTTGATAATTTTAAACAATGCCTCCTGTACCTTTGATCTCCAATTTGGCTTTTATAATAATGGTACCGGTAATAATAAAGATCATTTATAGAGCGCTGGCCCAAGGCGCTTTACAATTTTAAAACATCTTGAAACCACATTCACAAAATTTTTACTGACACTAAATACAGCACAAAATATCATGCATTCAACAAATCTTTTCTGAAGTAGATGAAATTTCAGTCTATACATGCACTCTCTAGTTTGATCTACCTTTTTTCTTAATTGCAAATACAGTGGGGGGAAAATGGCTGAAATAATAGTTAACTGAGATTGATTTGTAAGAAAATTTGTCACAAGGATATTTATACTATATCTGATGGTGCTTCAGATGAAGAAATTACTGCTAGAGGTGCTGCGCTTCACAGCCTTGCTGATCGAGCACAGCTTCTCCAGACATCTGTACAATTCAATGGATCATCTGACAACCCTCCTCACATCCTGTGACATGAGTATTGTGCTGTATGTACTCAACCTGCTGTACGTTTTCAGGTAACACAGCACCATGGCATTATATTTTGGTTGAAACTCAGCTATCCGAAAAACTAATCATTTGAATTCCATTTTTGTAATGACAGATTTTATTCAGGTATTGATACCTTAGAAAATGTCATCAGTCGTGTCATATAAGTTTTTCTTTATGGTTTGGGAAAAGATTTGTGGCTAAGAAGTTTGCATGTATATTGTATTTATTGCATTTCTTATGTAAATTAATGTTTGCGTGTAACTTATTATTTTGGCCAATTAGTTGTAAAATATAGAAGTAGGAAATTAAACAATAAAGTTTTTGTGGATTAAGACAGTATAACCTTGTATTGACTGAATAAACTTGAATTGAATTGAATACAGAAAAAAAAAGCAATGAAAGAGCTAGTGGTAAGCCCTGTTATGTTGAGGGCTTACAACATGTGAATAGACAAAGGGTAATACTTCTTTCTTGGTCCATCTTTATTAATTCTTAAAAACAAGCTTCATCAATTTTCAAACTTGATACCTTTTCACTCTATATATTCAGCAAAAAAAAAAACAACATACATTTAAATACCTCCTGTTAATATCACACAAAACATATTTAGAAAAAAAATTCAACTGACACATGTTTATTTATTTGAATTTTAAATAAGTTATGTGGAAGTTTACTTTTGATGAATAAAAATGACCTTTATTCTCCACAGTAAAAGATCAAATTTCATAGCACGGATGAGCATAGAGAAGAAACAGGGTGTGATACAGAGGCTCATACACTTAGCGGAGGTTAGTGACATTTTATCCTTAAGTCTTACTACCAAATTCAATTTGTGTGTGGAGAAAAAATTAAGGGAGTAAAAGAGCCTACAGATAAGTCATGCTGTGTTTTCAAGCTTTAAGGTGAATATGTTTGATGTCAAATAGCAGTGATTGGGTATCTTTAGCAAATCTGAAATATTTTCTGTACCGGTATTTTATGAAGATTATTGCTGTGCCTTCGATGCCCTGATGACTGACTTTCATGGAATAGGAATGCCAAACACTTGACATAATATCAGCTTTTGTGTAAATTCAATTAGAAACAAATTTTTACTATTCACAGAATGACCTATTGATATTATTTTAGTTTTAAAAAATTTCCTTTCACTTACTCCTTGACTCTTATTGTAACTCAAAGTCTTCTACGTTTTAAAATATATGTCTTCTTATCTTATTTCAAACCACCAGAGTTGGGGAGGCAGAGAAAATGGATTTGGTCTAGCAGAGTGCTGTCAGGATCTTCCTTCAGGGGTATGTGCAATATTATTTAGAGGAAGTCACCTCACCATGCTCTGCGTTTGTGCCAGTTAAAAAAAATGGGAAAAAATGTATTCTAACCATTTCAATATTGTATGAAGCAAAATATGGGATTTAGAGATAAACATTAAAATATTTTATGCAAAAAAAACAGACACGCACCCACACACCCAAATGTTTCATCTGAGGTCTGTGATGCATTAATAGTAGCTAGATGGAATAACGCTATGTTAGAGATAACAGCTTCATG
Organism: Elysia marginata; assembly: GCA_019649035.1. NCBI lineage: Eukaryota > Metazoa > Mollusca > Gastropoda > Plakobranchidae > Elysia > Elysia marginata. The sequence goes on along the minus strand of BMAT01011765.1, from coordinate 5,639 downwards.
AGACTTCACTGCGGAGGTTAAGGCGCCTGGGAGACGAAAAAACCACAAGTTACTGCTATGGGTTCCATTATACAGTTGACACTGCTTAAGTCGATACACAAGAGATATAATTAGAAAAATTTAGTTAAGTAATAATCAAGTTATCTCCCTTGACTAAAAAATCAAACAAGGCTATTTTTACATGGTAAGTAATAAGTATGGGTTTATGGTTTCTTTTTTTTTTTGGAGGGGGTTGTTTTGTGTGTGTGTGTTTTCTTTTCTTTCTTGCCATTCTTTTTTGCCAAATGTTTTATTTTAATTTACAACAAAAGGTAAAAAAAAACAACGTAGTTATAGAAGGTCTGCTGCAATGTGCCAAGAGTAATTAGTGAATAAGTAACATGAGGGAAATTGGAAATATACCTAGAGTCCATCACCAGCTTACAATTCTAAAGTACAAAAGGAGGTGTGGGAGATTGGGGTAGATAATGATGAGGCATGCCTACATTGTAATTTTAGCCAATCAGCAATAGAGGTAACAGAGCCAAGGCGTAATCAGCGTAGACTAATTGCTCTGTATATGTGTGTGGGCTAACGCAACCCTCTTGCCAGCCACAAGGTTGATTGGCCTGCTGTGAATGTGAGGGCTGTGGGGATGCTCAAGTGAAAACAAGAGAGAGTTAGTCAAACAGCACAAAGCCGGCTGGTCTAGACCAAAATGTGTACACAACAGGGACATTACACAACAGCGCTGATGTAATGGCACCTAGCCTAGGAACTGCAGGGGGTAGAAACTTTGGGTAGGGGTGTGGGGAGGAACCTGGTCACATTTTCTACTCTGTAAGATTGCCGATTCGTGTCATTTTTTTGTTGTTTTGCTCTTCTCTTGTGATCACAGCAGCCTGTCAAAGATCGACTTATCTAAAAATTGACTTATGGGTTGTCCTTCTTTATGAAGTCTTAAAGGGGAATATTTCTTGAGAGAAAATCGACTTGAGTAAAAATCTACCTATGCAGCATCGACTTATGCAGTGTCAACTGTAATGTGAATGTAGATGATGATGAAGAAAAAGAAGAAAAGACTAAAAGAGAAAAACATTTAAATCACTTAGATTGTTATTGCTGATTTTTTTCAACAGCTAGTTCTAGCGGCCTAGTCATCAGTAAGGGGGTGGGGGAGCTGTTTAGCGCATGTGGGAGTTGTATTGCAACTGGCGCCACTTTTGATTTTGTTTCATGATGGTGTCACTGGATGTCCCATCTAGCTAACCATTAATAGATCCCTGCCTGAGGCTTATTTACCAATGGTTATTATGGGTTCAAGTGTGGTTATTCCATTTAAATTCATAGGCAGTGAATTTCCTTTTTTCTCCCGAAAGTTTGGGGCCGATCTGGATAATGATCAGTTATGTTATCATTATAATAAAAAAAATACTTGCACAAGTAAATATTAGACCATGGTAGAAAACCTGTACATTAGTATCAAGTACTTAATTAGTATATAATCTAAAATTGGTGACCTATCTTATAATTTAACACACACACACTCTTATCTTTGCTCTTTAGTCTTTTCCCTCGAGTGCAACCACTTTGCATTTTGAGTTCTATGCAGAAAGTAAGGATGATCAAGCCAACAAAAAAGTTCAGCCGGTAAGCTGTATGTTTTTATCAGAAATGTTTTCTACTGAATTTTAATCTATTGTATTATAAGTAGAGATTTAAACGTCTTAACTGGATTTGTTCCAGGTAGCTGCTGATATTTTTTTTCTAATTTTTTATTTTTCTGTTCTTTGGAGAGATTATATTTCTTTTCTTTAATTCATGTACTGATATTCTTTAACAGTGTACAGTATATTCATGATGTTAGAACCTGGCAGTCCAACTAAGCATTGCTTATTTTCAATACATGTATTTATGTTATGTAACTTTTGTATTGACTGAATAAACTTGAAATTGAAATTTGTTTTGTTTCTAGTTAATAAGAAAATAATGAAAATTTGTGTCAAGTTAATGTTTTGAAATGATTATACATATAAAATTTTTAGCAACTAGTAAATAAAAGAAACACTAAAGAATCATGTTTTGTTTTTTTTAAAAATATTCTTAGGCCTCATCAACTGTCATTCAGAGCATCCATATGGAAAATGTGGACAAGTCTGGACGCATGCCTTCTCAAATAATGGAAGACATTCTGGAAGTCTATGATGTGCCTGTTGAGAAACAGGTCAGTTGACAGCCAAATTTTGTTTTGTTTATAAACACAACTTAAAGTTCAAAAGTGTTGTCTGTGTTTCAATTTAAAAATACCTTTTGGAGTGGTGTGTTTTGAAGACCATTGTCACTTTGAAATTAAATTTGGTTCCTCCTTCTCGCTGCAACTTTTTAAAAAGCCAGTTCTGTAGTTGTCCTTAAGCAAACCTATGAAAATTTTGTGAGGTGGCTTTCTCTTTGTACTTCTTTTATTTTCAATTTCTCCTTCTACAGGTTCTTCTGTTTACACATATTCGGCTGGCTTGTCTCTTCTCAAACTATGAGGCAAGGGTACACTGTGTGCAAGCAAGGCTACAAGCCATTTCTATCTTAGGTAAGCTGCTTTCTATTCAAATAGTAATTCATACCAACTTCCCTGTGCTCACCCAGCATTAAATGTGTGGCTAGATCTTTTGTGACTTTAAAGAAATAAAAAGTGACAAGGATAGCAATGGCAACCTACTATAATCTCTGTCAATAATAATAAGGAAGGTACTCACATTCCCTGACTGTTGAATGAAGTCTGCCCGTGACAAAAAAAAAGCAATATCTGCAGTGTAAACCATATGAGAGATACTTCATTTCATTTTTCCACCGCAGAAGTGTAGGACTTGCAGGTTTGCTGTACTTGAAAAAAAATCTCAAATGCCTTATTCTTTGTTCATCTCTGCTAATTTAAAAGAACCTAGTCTTAATTATATTATTATTACTTTTCCTAAGAATAAGCTAAGATTCACGAGGTCTTTATTTTTTTTTTAGTGTACTCAAGCTCTATACAAGACAACATGAATGTGATTTTATATCCTGGTCTTATTGAGGAGCTTGTAGATATTGTGGAAATTGATGATTCAGCTTTGGTGGTAAGTACTGAACTATGAAAATCAGGTTTAAAAAAACATTTGTATGTTGAACATTAGAGTCAATGTAGAATGACAATGATAATTTTTAGGTATTGGTTGTTTAAGGTTTTTTGTTCTGTTCGTTTTCTTTTTGCTAAAAACAATATAAGACTGCTAATTAATGTAATTTTATTCACTCAAGACCCAGTTGCTTTCAATATGTAACATGCAACATTTAAATTGTCTGGTCTAATTTGACACCAATTTATTATGGTAAAATAAGGGTATTAAATCCGTTTATGTGTATTTTACTAAGTATTAAAACTTTATGCATCTTTTACTTCAAATTCAGGATATAAAGTCAGCAGCCCTGAGAACCCTAACTTCTGTGATACACATAGAAAGGAACCCACGGTATGCTGTGTTGTATGTAAAAGAGTTGAGAAATATGAGTTGTATTGTTCCTGTCCGTAATATTTTAGATAAAATTTGCTTGAATAAATTCACTTAGCCACACCTTTTTTTTGTAATAATTAAGGACAAATATCATGGATTCCTCAGTGGTTTTCTGTCATCTAACCAATATTGTTTAAAACTAATTTTCTGTTCAGATAGACCTAAGGTACAGTTGGCACATGGTATTTGTGTAATGATCTCTGAGAACACTTAAAACAGATTAAAACTAGAATCTGTTATGACCATTATTTTTTTTTTCACTTTTTGAGAAATGAATGTGATATTTTTTATCAGTGGTTGTGGTAATCAATAAACGGTTTGAGTTTTGATGCACAAGCACTGCTTTCTTCATGGAGCCAATTTTCCATCTCTTAATTTTCAGGTTAAACAGCATTATTGATGCTACTGGTGCCTCATCCTACCATGGTTTTTTGCCCGTGCTTGTAAGAACTTGCATCCAGCACATGATAGGTAACCTTTGTCTTTTTTCTTTTAGAAAGATTACAAGAAGTCTGTTCAAGATAATACATTTTAAAAAATGACAAGTTTTACCTTGCTTCACAATGTTTTAAATTTACGAACTGAAGTAAGCTAGGAATGTGGAAATTCTTAGGACAATTTGTGCAGTTTTGCTAACATTAATCTTAACAGGCCGCCCATTTAGGACAATTTTACTGAAATTTCATTCTATATTTTTTGGTCATTTTGTATAATAATAAGCATTTTCATGTTTTATGTCAAGTGTGAATTATTTTTTAATAGAAAACAACTAAAAGTAAAAAATGAATAAATGTGCCCTTAAGTAAAGATGATTAAGTATTAAAATCATGTTAGTAAATTCATTGAAAAGCAGACTGAGCCAGGGAGAAAAAAGTTCATTGCAATCTTGGTTTTATGTTCATTTATAATTATGCAAATGTCTTTTCTTCTGTCTTTTGTTTTGTCAAATATAATTTCTGTATTTATTGTTAGGTTAAGCTATTCTGCTTCCGTCCTCAGATACAGATCTGAAGCCCTTTCCTCAAACATATGCCACTTCTCTCTTTTCATTTTTATACCATTTGGCGAACTACGAACATGGTATGTATTAGTTTGCAATAAGGAGATTTTAGAATGCATAAGTTTGCATTTTTCTTTCAATTACCCCAAGCCAGTAGGAATAACAAACTTTTTGTGAAATTCATCTACATGGTTCCTTAACTCTTTGTCTTTGAGACCATGCATAGTGAGTGGATGTAGCACTAAATTTGGATCAAGTGCCATAGAAGTATGTATATAAATGTACTGACATGGTAAGTCATGTGGTTATGGCACAAGATTAGTGCTATATCCACCCAAAGGTGGACTCGGGGGCAACAATAAATTTTCCCTTCAAACCCCAAATTTTAATTTTATTCCATTGCAATATAATCCCCATAACATTTTTAAAAAATACAGAGACGGAGAGTTACATTTCTGAAGAAAAAATCCTTAAAAAAATAATACCTTTTTTTTTGTTTTTTTTAAAATTTGCAATTATTGTGAAAGACATTAGAGCCAAAACCATAAAACGTAATTATGAAAGTCATTAAATCATGACTGAATATTGCAGGTGTTGAAGCCCTTGTTTCTTGTGGCATGATGGAGTCTTTGCTTAAAGTCATAAACTGGTATGGCGATGGGCAAGAGCATATAACGGTGAGGCTTTGGTTTGTTATAAGTAGGCCTTAGATATTCAATTGAATAAGTATTTGCGTTACATCCAGTCCTGCAGTGTCCTTTGAAATCTTTTAAACAGAGCAGCAGTGATTTCAAGCAATTATTTGAATACCAAAGCTTAAAATTACAATATACATTATTAAAAGTGTCAATGCCTTGAATGTGATCACTGCTATTTTACTCATTTGAATTGGTGGCAAAACATTATTAATTCCTTAAGTATAAATTAAATAGAATATGGCGAACTCTCCAGAAAGTGGCAGACCATTTACTTGAAAACCCAAATTTAGGTCAAATTTCAAAATGCATGAAGTATATTGTGTTATACATTTTTGGAAAGCTGGTGGTGTGTAGAATCTAAAAATATATGTTTCATGAGCAGGAGCCCCTTACAAGGGGAGTAATAAGGTTTCAAAG